>VXBW01005696.1:3377268-3399701 GCA_013400375.1 Thinocorus orbignyianus | reverse complement strand
AAAAAAAAAAAAGATATTTATAACCTGTGGTGACAGTATGACTATTTAAGCTCTTGGTTTCTCAAAATTACATCCCTGGGATACATCTCTGTAAAAATTACCAACAAAACTGTGCTGGACTACCTCATTGCACCTTGTTGAAGATGGCTTACTTTTTTCTTCTGAAAAGCTCACTGAAGAGCTACTGAGTAACAATCTCAACATTCAAACCTTGCAATGAACAAAAGGAGCGTGAGACTTCCACACCACTTTTGAATGAAACCTGCAATAAAGAGGAAGACTTGTGCAAGATGAATAAGCAACTTCTATCTATTCAGTACCAAATTCTCAGAGTTGAGTGCCCAGGTTCCATTGTAGTACTCAGCACAGTGCTAAATTTCTCCTGAGCGTCAGGTACACATACTGGATCCAGTTCTCTTCTAGTCTGTCCCCAGACACATTCTTGGCTTGATTTCTAATATATGGCTGTTCTTCAGCCATACCTCTTAAAAGACCCTCACTCACTTGCTGTCCTGACACACAAGTGGAGCCCACATGAATTTTTACCTCCTGCCAGACTGACTAGGGCAGCCCTTATCTTGATGGTGCTTTCAGAAAAGTCATTTGCCCAACTTGGACTTATCTGTACGAGCGCATGTCCACAGCCAAAAACAAAGTGTAACTAAATACTTGTGGCAACATTTTGAGAAGTTCAAATCATTGGTATCATCATAGGTAATAGTAAAACATCCCATTGTAATGGCTATCATATAAAAATAATATATGTATATGAAGTTGAAGCTCAGTTCAGAACTCAGCAATAAAAAGGGCATCTTAGGGTATGTTTACAACTATTCCTGCTATATGTTACACTTGGGAAAAATCATGCTAATTACTTAGCAAAGACACAGAATTGTTTCAGACCTCTGGGTACAGGAAATACCTGCTTTTTGCAACAGCATTGGCTTTGCTCAATTCGGAAACAGAAATAGTTTCAGTGATTAACCTCACAGGTTTAAAGACCTAACAATACAACAAATCAGAGTTGAACTATCTAGTAATACAAACAAGATCAGTAAGTCTCTGATAGACAAAGTTTGAGGGACATTTCTATTTTAGGCTAAAGAATATGCTTAGTGCTTTACAAAAAGGAAAATAAAAAGTTCCTACTTTGAAATAAGCAACACATAAATCTTGGCAGCTGGAAAACAAAAGAACTGACACAGAGATTTGAAGTACCACCTGCCTAATCCTGTATTCATCACCTTTTGGCAGAACTTATTTCAGAATCAATGTGAATTACACTTACATAAAAATTACAAAATTACCCCCCTACTTTGTTAGCATGATTACTACTTCAGCTCTTATTTCTGTTATGACAGCACACTAGAGGTCTCAGATTTTGAGTTTACATTCAGTACAAATACTCAGACAATACTGGCTGTCCTGAAAATCTTAATTTGGTATGAAGCAGCTGTGAAGAGAGGAAGAGAATAAGAAAGCAAGGGTCATTTATTTATACAGACAGAGGGGGAGTACTAGTATACATAAAGGTATAAGCATGTGGCTTCTATTTTCATATGACTATAATTTCTATGCAGAATATACTTCTGTTTCTTGTAATTAATTTATTGTGAGGAATCCATTTTTGACAGGCTTTGGGGAGGTTTCTTGCTTGGTTTTCTTTTTTAGCTGTAATTATTCTTACTGATACAATGGTGTATGTTATTTCTCTCTGGTTTTTATGTCATATACATGTATATTTCTAGATGTTCTATACAAGGATAGCCTCCATTTCTGAGGAAAAGTTAATACAGCATATTACAGAGGAGACATATGCAGGGATTTGATTAATTCTTTTGTTTTCCATTTAGTTTTTTTTCTCTTAATTTAAAGGAAAATTTATTCAGACAGAATGTCTAGAGTTGATCTTTGGGTAGGGAAAAACATGATTATTATTCATGCAGCACTGTTTATTTCCATCTGTCACCATCGCAGTTCTTTTAATAACTTATTATACAATTAGTTCAATAGCCTTTATGCTCCTTTTATACCACTGCAACATGGAACTCTCTTGTTCCTATAATGTTTTCACTGTCCCCATTTTACTATCTGTAAGTAAATCTATTTTGAAGGTTTTAGTAGTATGCTGATTATATTTCCTATGCAGTTTCTAAGCTGAATCTCCTAAACACTTTTAGAAGCTAAATATAAAAATACATACAAGGTGAATTGTGAGAGAAGAAAACAAGGACTATTTCTACAATCTAATGAAATAGCTCTTACATCTCAAAAATAAATTTTACGCCTGCAGAACTTTTACATATTTCTTCACGCTGACACGAAGGCTCCCATTTCATCTTCAGGAGGTGGTTGAGCTCCTTCAGATCAGCAGCTTTTGGAGGATGTACCATGGAAAACCAAAATGCATAGGCCTTGCAGTCCTTCACAGGAAGTTTTAGAGCAGTGAGAGGACATACATGGTAAGTTTATATTTACAGAACCAGCAGACAGTTCCTTACAACAACAACAAAAAACAACAACAACAACAACAAAACAACTGAGGGAAATGTTATGGGGAGACAAAAGGAGAAGTTGGGAGTGGAGAAAGAACAGGACACCAACTGGTTAGATAACATCTATGCAGAAAAGGATATGGTGTCCTGGTGAGCAAGTTGAACGTGAGTCAGCAGCGGTGTGTTCATGGTGATGAATGCTGTATTAGCAAAGGCTTAGAGAAGTGATTTAACACTGGAACAGACTGCTCAGAGAAGTTGTGGGACTGCTTTTTGGGGGGGATTTTTGAAATTCAACTGGATGAGTTCCTCAGGCATCAGATCTAACTTTGAAGCTGACCCAGCTTTGAACCTGAAGTTGGGCTAAATGATCTCCAGAGGCCTCTTCCAACCTAAATTACTCTGTGATTCTAAGTACGACACTACAGAGGTACATCTTTTTTTCTTCATCATATCTCATCTTTTTGGCTAGGTCTGCTTGGTTAATATTCCCACCCCTAGAGGAGAAAACATGAACCTGAGATTGATTTGATCATTTCTATTCTTTATTTCCAGCCCATGTATCTCTAAAGGTATGATATCCAGAGGATAATTTCCTGCCAAATTTATCCTACAGTATAACAAAGAAAAAAGTATAAGAATGCATTAATTAAGGAAGAAAATTTTGTTTCTATTTGTTTAAAACATGGGGGATTTTTTTTTAATATAAATGTTTCAAATGATCACAGTAGGCCATGAGATTAATTTCAAAATCAGTTTGAAATACATAAATACAGAACAAGTGGACAAACAAGCAGTTGTGACTGCCATCTGGTAAAAAAAAAATAAAGAGGCCAAGGACATCTATGGCCTGTGGAGATGCAGATGAACAAATCCAATGAATAGATACTGATAGTTCAATAGTTGTTATTTCAGTAAAAAATACAGAAGCCTGTTAGTGAGTGTTGTACTGATGCTTATTACTTCTTATTGTAAGGCTAAAAAAGCACCCATCTGCCATTCTGAAACTTCAAACAGTCTCTGAACAGGAAATGTAACTAGAAAAATTATATTCAGTAGTACAAATGACAACTTCACAGTAACAAAGAACACAAAGCTTTACAGTTTTATATCTGTAGAAAGTTGTACATAGATTTCTGCAGTCCTACAAGAATGAAAATGTATTGGTATCATTCATTCTGTTAGATACGTTCTAGAAATGGTAACAGGCTTTTAAGTGACCTTACGGGTGGTCATCACTGAAGAAGTCAGAAAACAACCCCATCAGCAAGAGTGAGCAAAAAACTTGAGGAAATTTTAAGTCTCTCATCTTTACTCATCTTTAAAGCATTGTGCAAATAGTAGTATTAACACATACCCCTCAGTTGCCAGAATCCTCAGTATTCTACCAATACTTCTAGTCAGCAAGCTTCCCCTGAACTTACCCCATCCTCACTCAGTGTTTGAGAAACGTCTCTGTTAGTTGCCTCAGATGAATGCTATGGGATAGGTATGACATTCTCCTCCCCTCTCTCTCACAGATCAGAACATGACATCTTATGCTGCAGCATGCTGCTGCAAGAATATTTCTGTTTTAGTTCAAAATAGTTCAAAACTCATGATCTCAAATCTAAAATAAGAGAGAAACTCAAATAAAACTAGGCATGCTGGTAGAGTATACATACATACATACACATATATATATATAATGCTTAGCTAAAAGGGCTTTCTTCCTGCTGTAAAACGAAGATAACCAGTGTTTTATAGGCAGCTGGTAGCCCATATGCCAGATATACCAGATCTGAGTAGAGGAGTTTGGACTAATCTAGTAAGTGTACCTGTGTTATGGGAGAAATGAGAGGAAATCCTGCAACATTCTATTACATCAAGTAAAATTCCAAGAAATGTAGCTATTTTGGCCTGACCTAAACACATCACTGGGAAAAATGGGACTCTGACCACAAGAAATCTGGCCATTGCCAAACCACTTATCATTTTTTAATCTTCGTTCATTTTGTTGGGCATGGAACTTTCTCTTTCTTGTATCTTATATGACTTCGGTTCTTTTAGCTCTTTCTGTTTGGTTGTTGTGGGGTTTTATGTAGTCAAGATGTTAGTTTTATTTCCCATTCAAAGTATTGAAATAAAGGTACTTAGAGACGTACCATTTCTGAAGAAATAGGGTGGCTTCTTATAAAAATCCATGGTTTATAATAGAATATTTCTCTATTAATAATTGTCTTTGTGCAAATACATTTGGATCACAGGTTTTCTTTCTATTGCACCTCTTCCTACAGAAGCTCCTTTCAGCATATAAGCACACTTCCGACTTCTCACTGTAGTCACCCACCCTCTCTCTCACTTTGCAGAAAAGAGGTACTTTTTCAATTCTAGTAACATTCTTTCAAGTACTCACTTCCTCTAAACCCTAGTGTTAGACTGAGAATTAAAAACCACACAAGAAACCCCAACCTGCTAAAACACAGTTTATGTATTTCTGTATTGTATCAGTTAGGAATTTTCAACAGCTGAACTTTATTTGCCACATTAACTAAATTCAAATCTGAAAACTTTCCTTGTCCTTCCCAACAACTTTTCAGATTTGTGACCAATCCAATAAATTATCTATTAACTGTTTCACTCAGAGTTTATCATAATGCAGTGTACAGTGAACAGTTCTTCCTATTTCCAGTTACAAAATAATATAAAAAGACAACTGAAATCTTGACAGTACTTTTCTCATAATACTTTTCCAACTGAAAAAATGGATATTGCTACTCCTGGATAGAAGCTTCCGCAAAATAAGACTCAGTATAACTTCAAGTAAGGAAAGAGGTGTTTAGTCTCTGAAATACTGATACATCTCAGAGTTCTCTGAGTTAGAACACACAAATGTAGTTATAAAACATCCTTCATGACTATTCTAATAGAGGGCCCTAAAAATCTCTAGTTCATTGAAGCTGAAAACCATATGTTTCATGATCTATGTGGTTTTCTCTTTCAAAAGAAACATACATATGTGTATTGCTCACAGCTTTGTAAATGTAGTATCTTTTCTTTACATTTAGCTTAACCATATAAATAAGAATTAATCACCTGGGAAAGCTCACAGGTTCAAGCACCTTGCTAGAACTATACTTTTTGATGTTTTAATTAATGTCACAATCCCCATGACTCCTAAATAACTGATTGGGCTTCAACAGTAGGTAGCAAATAACAGCAGCATCCAAGGGTATGTCATGAATAATCAGTTGGAACATGTATTATAATATGCATAGAAGAGTATTTGCAAATAACAAAAAGTTCCCTAAATGTCTAAATATAAAATGATATGATGAATTGCTATATTGAGGAGAAGTTATAAATTGACATCTAGAATTGTCTCTACAGTATAATTCATATTTAACAAATAAATCTGGGGCTTGATGAGTGTAAAGGAAATATTTTCAAAAGCAACTCAATTAGTCAGCAAGAGATTGCACATAGCAGGCAAACTTATCATACAATAAATTTATAACACCATTATCACCTATCTTGTGAAGTTAATCATTTGAGCTTGGACACTTATTTACAGCATTATTTTGATGAGGAGTCTTTTTGAGTGCAGAGGAAAAAGACCTAAGCAGATCAGAAAGCCATCTGCCAGAAGGGTTCCCTGCGAGTACCAAAGGTGCAGGTCAGATGATAGTGATGATGGGGGAGCTTGGTAAAAACTATCTATTTTTGAGAAGGCCAAAAATGTCGATGACAAGTAGTGAACAGAATGTTCAGAATGTTTTTATTCCCTTGTCAATAAACCACAGACCTTCCTTTCACACTGTGCCCAGGAGAAGTTACCACCATCAATAGTAGTACACTGGACATAGGCAAAGAAGGCAGAGAATGTCGCAAGCATCAAGACAGAGTGTGGAACAAACTGGGGATTATCCCCATCTTCTTTTGCATACTAAATTACGGGGCGGGGGGAGGGGGAGACGAAAAAAAAAAAAACACACAAAAACAACAAACTGAAACAGGAAAAAAAAAAGCAAAGAGGAATAAAGATCTTCTGTGTGAGTTCCAGGGAAGTGGAATCTATGCATATTTCTGCAAGCTAGAAATTATAGATTTATACCAGAAATCACAAAGCCATCAAGCCTGTGTTTGATCTGCAAGAGAACAGAAATGTAATTAGAGTCAGATAATTCTTGGTTATCCTAATGGGAAGAAGCATTTTAATGAGGCAGCTAGGAACTATCAGAAACTATCAAGTGACACTAGATTGTACACAGATCCGATAAGCAGTGATGCTATAAGCAAAGGTTCCCCTTTGGAGTGGTTGTAAATTTGAAAAAGAGCAGAGAAAGAGTCAGCAAAGCACAGGACAGTCATGTGCTAGGCCTTAGAAGAGAGTGAAGGCAGCTGCTTTAGGAAGTGGGAGTAACTAAGAAGTCAGACACTGAAAGTGTTAGCAAAGAACTGTCTGTTACTGTTTATTCCTAGAGTACTCACTGGCAAAAAAAAAAAAAAAAAAGACTTTATATTACCTGACCAGAAAACAAAACAAAGAACTCCAAAACATTTTCAACCATTGATTAACTCATTCATGTAACAACTAGTCATACAAGATCTCAGATGTTGGCTTACTGCTTGCTTAGATCAGGGAGCAACAGAAATGCCTTTTGGTAAGAACTACCTAGTTTTGAGAAATCTAGAATATCAGTTCAAATGATTCAAAAGAAAATATTGATTTAAGATGTTATCAAGCTCAATAGCATAAAGCTCACCATAGTCCAAGGCCGTCTTAGCTCTGAAGAAAAAACACACAGACTGTTGACAAAAGAAAGGGAAGCTAAACTGAGGTTGCAGGTGCTACTCTACCCATCAATAGTTGGTGAAAAAGAGCAAAGCAGAAAAGGAGACAAACTGAACCAAAGTCTATCACCTCTTAAGCAGAAGGAAAAATTTAACTCTTCTTAAACCAAAATAGAACCTGCTCTCTCTCCTTTCTAGCTCTGCTTTGTAAATATGAAGCTAAATTCCAAAATTAAATTTCTTTGAGCCCAGAAAATTACTTACTGAACAAGGCCAGGAGTTGAATCCATAGTTCCAAGGGCAAATCGTATCCAAACTGATGCCCACCTAATAGTCCTCAGTTTATAGTTCATGGCCATCAATATTCTATGTAAAAGATTCAGTGTGGAAGTCAGCTGTTGTGTGGAAACATTTTCAAAGGAATTTTTGCAGGAGAAAGTGTGATAGAAAATCAACAGCCCAAACCTGTTTCCTCAAAGGCAATAATAAATACTTAGGAAGATCTATGGTTTAGAAAAAATCATTCTATCTCTTTGGAAATCACACATTTATAAATGTCTTGCTCCTATACTTTGTGGAGGAATACAGGTCTGTAGTCTCTGCTTGTTCAGAAGACGGGCATAGTGTTTTCCTTTTTGCTAGTCATTAGGAACTTTCCCCAATCATCTCAAATTTTCAAGAGATTTTGAGAGAGGCTTTACACCAACAACAACCAACTGCTTTAGCATCACCAGATAAATCCCATAGTGTCCTATGGACTTAATACACCCAATTTACTCAAGCTGATTCTGATTCAACTGTTTATGGTGGACAGCAGCCTTCTGCCCAAGACTTAGCTGCTAGAACTGCTGTGAGGCCTGAGAGCAGACCTTGCCAACACAGACAGAAACAAAGACAGCACTGATGTTGGCCTCCATCCTTGTTATTAGATTGCTTGCCCTGTTTATTAAGGGGCAATGTTTTCCCAGGTCTTCTTTCTGCTGTCAGAGTACCCACACAAGTTTGTTTGTTTGGCACTTTTTTGGCTGTTTACATCCCTTTCAGTTTCAGGTCTAGCTCAGCTCCAGTCTTCCTAATTCCAGTCTTTCACGCCCAAGCAATGTTTCAATATCCCTCAATAGACTGTCTGTATTCACACCTCCTATAGATTTTCTTTTGGTACTTGAGTCACGAAAAGGAATTGATGGGATTGTGAACGGGTAGGGATGGTCTCTGAAATTATGAATGGAGAAGAGACAATCCAAATTGCATGCTAACAAACAATTCTGGGTTTCATCTGGATGTTCACCATTGCCTCAATGACCAAATACAAAGTCTTGAAATCCATTAGATAACTTAAGGGAATTATTTGGAAAACTACAAACCTGAAGTTTTGTGAGCAATCAAGGAACACCATCTATAATGTTCTCTTTAAAGCACATTATAAGAAAAAAATGTTGAAGTGGAACCTCTATCATTTTGATATTCAAAAACATACGGCTAACCCAATTCCCAAACTATGTATTTAATGAACCGTGCTGTTTTATCATATACACACATAAAAAATACGAAAATGAAGGTCACAAGAGGACAGTATTTTTAATAATTTCCCAAAACACCTTTTGTATTTGACAACATTTCAAACCTTTTAGTGGTTTTGTATTTTCCAGTAACCTATTTTTGGTTTTTGGATTATTTATGTAGCTGCTAGCTGAGACATGCTTACTGGCAATGTATGCGTGCTCATCTTCAAGTGCAAGCAAGAGAAAAATTACAAAGAATAAGGAAATGGTACCTGCAGCACAGATGGGAAAAAACCCAAAAGAGCTGGATAAGCTTCAGGTAAATGCCATATAAAAAAAAAAAAATGTTCAAGACAGTTCTTGTTTTCTCAGAAGCAGCTCAATCAATCTTATCTTACCCAAGCTGTTTGTTGTATTTTTTATTTAGTGTTACCCTAATGCCAAACACATTCAGATGTCAAAATGAAACAGGGGTGGAGATAAGGAAGATAAATAAATCTGATAAAATAAATAAATCTGGTAATATAATCATTGTATATTCATTACCCTTACTGCCAGATTGACGTTTGTAGTGCCTTCAGACTTCCGAAGAATGTAGATAGATATTTGCTTTCAGGGCAATTTATTTTGAAAACTTGCAGGTTTAAACAACAACAATTTGGTTAAAACCCCAATCCAACACATTCTGAATACTGAGTGGATTTAAAGATTCAGTCTGAAAACCACTCTAATTGTTGTGGAGGGGGTGAGATTGGACAGTGAAAAATTTGCATGACAGAGAAGAAGGAGGGCCAGAGAGGTAACTAGCACTATGCAGGGTAGAACCCAAGAAGTTCTTTCTTTTACTATCTATCACTGCTAGAATTTGCTTCTCTTTAGTTTTCCATTACCTGGTGTCTTCCGTTATTCTTAGTCATGAGAAAGCCTGCATCTTAGCAAATTAGAGTTATCTTTTTACAACTGCAGCTGCTCTTTACAAATAACTCAAAGCTGACAACAGTTCTCGCACTTGCCAGGTTGCTAGTTGAAAAATCAGGTTCATCATCTAGGTAAAGACGACCTTGTCACATATATCTCAGTTTGTACCTATGAATCCCCTGTTACAGCAGTGTTTTCTACATCTCACTGGTTTTCTTCCTCTTTAGTAATCTCTTTCAAGGTAGGTGAGTTGCCACTTTCCATACTACTTTTCCCACTACTTTTCCACTTCATGTACTTTTCTAGTGAAGTACCAAGGCATCAAAGAAGAAAATTCTTCTTGTTTCTTTATCTCAAGCACCAGGGAAGCTTCTTCATGCTGCTGTCTATGGAGATGGCATTTGGGATGCCAGAATACATAAACTAGAAACATGCAAGCCATTGTGAAGAAGTATCTAACTGGGAAAAGTTATGGTGGCCATGGAATTCAAAGGCTGGGAGATTTATGAAGTATAAGAACCAAAAAGGGAAGGATCAGCTGAGCTAGAGAGAGCTGGTGGAGTCTGGGCAAAGGCAGAGCAAAAACTGAGAAACTTTTACAAGCCATGTCAAAGCAGCTTTGTTTTCAAAGGATGAAAACAGGAGGATCTAGAGGGAATGGAAACAATTCTGGGGGAGAAAGAACAAACAGAAAGACCGATGCATGCTGAAAAACAATGTCTGGCTGAAAGAAAGGGAGCTTTACCTACCATTCCCCAGTTTTGTTGGCAAAAAAACTTCAATATATAGGACCATTCCAAAGATGCTTTGCCTATTAGTTGGCTGCCAAAGGTAGAAATAGGAGTGAAAGCTGTACTTACAATGTAACTGAACACTACTATTATAGATGAAATAATTGGTGTCTGACATCTCTCCATAATTAACCTTTTTCATTATACTGTATACCCATCTTAACCTCTTGTCAACTACTGTTTTTTTCCTGTAGTGTGAGACATTACGTTCTCATTTCTTTTAATATAAAAGAGGCCAAGAGATTCATTATCGCTGTTTATTATCATTATTCCTAATGATATAATGAGGTATTACCCATGGCACTTTTCTGTATGTCTGCTCATGTAGATCGGGATTTGCAGCAAGGTCCTGTTTAGACATTGAATGAAACCAACAGTCGTGTTTAATAAATCTTGTGTTCTGTCAGAAAAAGCAGCTTATTACTAATGAGATGTATTATGTTATTCAATACCCAAATAAAACTGTATTTCTCAAGTATGCGTGCCTGGGGCACAAATCTGACAAACACTTAGGGAAGCAAAATGCTGTCCAAAGAGACAGTGATTAATAAAGACCAGTTGGGGGGAGGTTGTTTCCATGTTCTGAAATACTGGCTTTGCTATACTTATTTCTTGGAGTGAATCCAGTCAGAGAGAACAGTGTAAGTATGCTAGGGAGAGCTTCAGGGAACTGAGGAATATTCGCAGTCTCTGCCTACTGGCTGAAATGCTGACACCTTATATGGCTATGTTGCTGGAAGCGAGAAGATTTCCTCAGTTACTAAAGTAATGCCTGGGCATCTTCAGTTTTTTCAGTTGGGGTTGAAGCATAAGTAAGAATTACGGTGAACTAGCATTACATTTTGCATTACATTTGCATAACATTTTAGCCTGGCTGCATGCTATGGACATGGCCTTTACTCAAAGAGAATTTGTATCATTCAGTTAGCACAAAAGACTTTTCACAAACTATGCTATTGAAGAAAAGCCATAATTGCCTTCATCCTCTGCTAGCTAATGAAACCTAAAACATGGTATGTCCATCTAATGAGCTCAAACAACATCTTAGAACAGTCACATCTACAGAGCTGATGGTACCCAGTGCTAAGCCACAATCATATAACCTTTCCTTGCTTACTCCCACGTAAGTTGAAGTTCCTGCATAGGAATGCCCTTATTGATTCAGAGACTCCAATAGCAACTAGAAGTGGATGCCTAGGGAAGCACCTCCCATATGCAGAAGATCCTCCCAGTAGTTCACTTCACCCTTCCTACTTCTGCTTCATTTCAGTTAAAGCTCACTTCAACATACCTGTCAGGTGGCCAGAAAACATAGAAAAGCCCATGTCACAGAGGAGTCAGAATACAGAAGAAATATTTGGGGAGAAGTACCCAGTTGATGTAATCATAGGTAATAATTATGTTCAAATTCCTTCCACATAAAACCAAAAATCCCTACAGAATTTAAGAGAAACTGATTTTTGGAACTGGCATGGTTTAACCCTAGCCACACAGCCGCTCACTCGCTCACTCTCCATCCCCACCCCCTACCGCCATGGGATGGGGGAGAGAAGAGTAGAAGTTTGAAAACTCGTGGGTTGAGATAAAGACAGTTAAATAAGTAAATCAAAAGCAGCACACACAAGCAAAGTAAAACAAGTAATTCATTCACTGCTTCCCATCGTCACGCAGGAGTTCGGCCACCCCCAGGAGAAGCAGGGCTCAAGTACATGTAACAGTTACTTGGGGAGACAAACGCCATCCCTCCAAACATCCCCCTCTTCCTCCTTCTTGCCCCAGCTTCATACGCTGAGTATGATGTCACACAGCACGGAATACCCCCTTGGTCAGCTGGGGTCACCTGTCCCAGATGTGCTGTGCTTCCCAGTTTCCTGTGCGCTCCCAGCCTGCTTGCGGGTGGGGTGGGGTGAGGAGAGGAAAAGGCCTTGACCCTGTGTAAGCACTGAGTTATCCCCGGGTTATCAACAGTTTTCAGCACAAATCCAAAACATAGCCCCACACTAGATACTAAGAAGAAAATTAACTCTACCCCAGTCAAAACCAGCACAATTATATATTCTATAGCAGTTTCAAAAAAATTAACAAAGATAGAAAAATTCTCTAATCTCTATTAAATTATATGACTATATATAGAATTCTCTCCTATTGCATTCCTCTTCAGCAAATTCTATAAAACCTGTCCCTGGAGGTTTGTAACTTTGTATTTTTCTCCTGTGTTTCCTAGTTGCTTTCAAAATATTCAAATATGTTTATAGATTCCAAATACAGATGTAGCTCTCCTTGAGACTGTCCTTTTTTTTGTTTGTTTTAAGAACATTTAATTTTAGCATTTATTAAACTTTTTATTTGCAAACAGTATGATGGT
The DNA here is from genome assembly GCA_013400375.1 of Thinocorus orbignyianus. Lineage (NCBI taxonomy): Eukaryota > Metazoa > Chordata > Aves > Ciconiiformes > Thinocoridae > Thinocorus > Thinocorus orbignyianus. The sequence goes on along the minus strand of VXBW01005696.1, from coordinate 3,386,857 downwards.
ACTGACTAATTTAAATATCTGCACTGACATTACAAAAATTTTAAAAATAAATTAATTCAACCATACAGTAATCTTAAAATGGCTGGCATTCCATTTGGCACAACAGAAAAGAAACACCGTAGCTATGTTTTTGCAACACAATTCATGTGTTCAAACACAAGGCTTATGATTTTATAGTCAACACATTGTCCTTAAGCGGTTTTATAATGGAAAAAATGTTTTAAGACTTGAGAAAGACTGTGATACTTGATTAAGTCTCACATTGTGCAGATATAAGAATGAGCTGGCCTTTGGAATAATGAGTAGGGAAAGCAGCTTGGGCAGTGCAGAAACTACTGGGTAAAGAGTAAGGAACAGGTTGTGCCTATTTGTGCTGCTTTTTATTGTTCCCAAATAAATGAATGTTAATTGCGAAGAAGTGCTGTTACATATTTTATGACACTCTGGGTACATGCTCTGAAATCCCATGAGGCCTGGTTTAAATTCAAATTAATCCTAAACTACACTTAATTATCATTGCTGCAGTTGATTTTGCTTTTTCTGTTATAAGGAAGAATATGATATCTTACAGTTTTGCTGTTTTCAAATGTTAAAATATATGATGGAGGTGAAGAAGTGATTTGGTAGCTGAATGACTTCCTGGCAGGAGAGAATCTGACAGGATGGCATTTTACTAATTAAGAAGAGTGCTGGACTAACCAGATGGGAAAAATACATACTGAAACTTTTTTTCTTTCTTTCTTTCTTTTTTTTTTCCCCCAAGACAATGTAGAAATAAACAAGGACAATGAAGGGCATGCAAAGAAACACTGGTAAGTAAGGCAATTTGCTAGCATAAAATAAACCTACACAAATGAGATAGTAACCAAATAATTCTGCTTTAATCAGATCAAAAATTAGACAGTAATGTGAGCAAGACATTTCTGTATTTCAGACCCACCTCTAACACAAACACACAGTGTGACTTCTGGCAAATCAGTCAGGGCTAGATCTATACAGACATTTTATGTGCCTAAATCCAGTATGCAAACACCACTAAGATCCTTGAAAAAAAAACAAATCAAGGCCTTTAAGAGATTTTCCATCTCTTTTAGAAAAAGAGGAGATAACACTAAACAATCAATGCTAGAGACAAAATTAGAAAATTAGAATTTAAAAAATCCCAGCATGCTAAATAACAGTGAGAATTTTTTTAACTGCTTTAAACTCAGTAAAGTTTCTACTTTCTGTGCGCTAAGTTAAATTACTGAGGAGTATAAAAGAATAAAAAAGATGGCAAAATCAGAAAAGTCAAGGCACAAAATGGGATCAATAGCAAAGCGGGAAAAAAAGATGTATTCTGCTAATACATCTGTAACAAGACAAAGACAAAGGAAAACGAGATCTGCTACTCGGTGATTAGAGACAGTACTGAAAAGGCTGTATCAGCCTTTGCTTTTTACTTTTCTTCACTAGAAGGGTCAACCTCAGTCAGCTGGGTAAAATAATTAGTATCAGTGACAAGGGGAGGGAGTACAGGCTAGAGAGATAACTTAGATAAAATATATTCAAACCAGCTGGGCTTGAAGAAATTCCTCTCAGAAAACTTAGAGAACAGAATAAAGACATTTTTGAGGCATTAGCAATTATCTTTGAGAACTTGTGGAGAACAGATGAGCTTCTAAAAGAATGAAAAAGGACAGATGTCATGTTTGTGTTTAAGAGGACAGTACAGAAGAAACCATGAAATTACACACTCTTCTGCTTTACTTTCATTCTGAGAAAAATACTGGAGCAAATTATCAAACAAGTTTGTTTAAAAGCTTAAATCTTTGTTGTTTTAAGGCTATAAAACAGTCAGCATGTATTTGCTGAAAACTATGGCAGAAAGTCTCAGCTGAAGCATATTGTCCAGTTTGTTCCTTGTACCTTGTAGAAAGTGTGGTTCAACTGAAGAATAATTAGAGATTTAGAAAAAAAAATCTGTAAGAAAGAACAGAAGGTCCCTTGGGAGGCTGTGAAATCTTTATCACCAATATAGATCTTCAAAACAGGCAAACATATGTTAGAAATGGTTTAGGTAAAGCTGATGCTGCCTTTGGCAAGGATGGTATCTTCAAGAGGGCTGGTTCTAGGCACCAGTAAAATAGAAAATCAGTCAGTGAAGCTGATGGTCAAAAGCAGCAAAGCAGGAATGACCTACTGCCTACTGTGCCATAAAATATGCAAACATCATTAGAATGGAGGCTGGAACCCAAAGATTGTTGTAGTAATGAGACAAGAATTATAATCACTATGATCCACCCTAATTAGTCCACGCAGAATTGAATTTTCATCTCCACAAGACATGACTAGAAAGGATTCAGGGCTACAGAGTATTACTTAGAGACAGCAGCTCTACTTAAAGCATTGCCTTTCAGCAAGCCCCATACTCTGTGTAGGAAAGAAGTTATGCACCAGAGGCTGTAGCAGCCTCTATGAAGCTACTGGTACCATAACCCTAAATTCCTTTTGTGATTCTTGTCTTCAGCTACTCTACTATCTGTCAACAAGGTAGAAGACAGGTTGGAAGATACCAATGTATCAGGGGTTGGACTGACAGAACAATACTTTATCAGCCCATTGCCTTTGAAGAATCTGGAGAAGAAATTTAAAATCACTTCTATAAAGTCTAGTCCATAGTGTAGGTGACATCTACTAAAACAGAACTTTAGAGACAGCTATCAATTTGGCTGTACTTCAGAGTATGGATGGAAAGGTAAAGCCAAGCACCAGGGAAGGAGGGCCTCTGGTACTCCATTTTCTTATTCCAAACTAACCCAATATCTATTACTTTATCTTTCCTGGGTTTATTCCCCATATTAAGAGTTGCCTTGCTTTAATGTTCTTTTTGCGTGACTGCCCTTTTGCAATCTAAAACGTAGTTGCTATGTACTGTGGCAGGGAATGATTTTTCAGTTTTGTGTAGAATTCTCCCATTTGATTTAATACATGATTAACTTATTGCTGTGCAATTTAAGAGCTCTGGCAGGTATGTGGTAACACCACAGGAACGGTCGATAACCTAGTCAAATAAGTGTATTTCCAAGTGGTAAGGACAGAAAATAATGTGAGTAAAATGACACTTAGAACATTTAATTCTAGGCCCTTGGTGTGTATGTACTGAAAGGAATTGGTAATTAATGCAGACGAGTTAACATATAATAGCTTTACAAGAGTGTAGCAGTTTTGAGTTATCCCATGCTTATTCAGACTTCTGATACAAGCCAAAACTCTCTTACATCTTTTGCTTCCAGGAAGCCAACAATAAATGGATACAATGCTAGAAGAGCAGGTGTGTTTTCACTCAGAGGAAGCAGCTACGGATATGAAAATGACTTAGCAGCTGGTGAATAAGAAGACTGAAGCTGTGCCAGACGAAGTAAGTGAGCGTGTGTGTGTGCACGCGTTTTGCCACTAATTATGCGAAAAGGCCCAAACCCATTGATCATGTGTTTCTCTCCCTGCTTCACCAGGAATAAATCTTACAGTGTAACAACTCTCTCAGAAAGTTAGAGTTATTATCGGTGATGTATTTTCTGCATTAGAACCGAGAACACACAATGAATTACCCTCTTTTTTTTTTCTTTATCTTCTTGTACTCATACTCTTATTTACTGCTAGTAAGAACAATTATCATTTGCAAGAAGCTGGTCAGTATTTTTGTCTATCATTTAGTTCTCAGCTTCACAGACAGCGAGGTTGTATTCAACCGAGCACAGCGTCAACATGCTGTAAGACACTACACAGCACATAGCTTCAAGCTTTCTTTGCTTAAAATTGGGGAAGATTGACCACAAAATTCATCTTTGCTGCATAGAAACATCAATAAGTTTTAGTAAAAACTTGAGCAGCTTGACAGCTCAATGACTGCTCAGATCTTTTGGTTTACTTGGTTATAAAACATCACCGCAATGGTACATAAGATTTACAGAAACACTCATCTGAGCATCTTATTTTGTCTTACACACTCTAATTAGGCAAGCTTAGACCCACCAAACTCTCATAGGATGACTATGAGTAAGAATCAAGAAACGCACTCTGTTGAAGTCAGAAAGCCATCTTTTCATTTATAAAACAATTTTAAAATTAACATGAGGAGCTGGAACAACTATATCAACAAGAAAAAGACTGCAGAGATGAATCATTCCAAAATATTTTTTCACTCTGCAGAGAAACAGAACTATTTATTTTCAAATACCACTATAACATACAATCAAATAATGTTGAACAGCAGAATACCAACTCTGTGTGTCAGGGAAATTAGCTGTATTTTCAGTTATTCTATCATCTTGTAAAAATAATTAAAGGGAATGTTGTAGCTCTCCCTATAAATTTTACTTTAGGAGGAAGCCTGGAAAGTTTATTCCATTGTATAGTTTTCAACTAGGGCAACATTAGGAGACGTATACGGAGACCCCGTTCAAAACTCCTGCACTAAATAAACTGCATTAAATAGTTAGATGCCTTCAGCAGCTGAAGAATGGAAAAAATCTCTAGCCGCTATGGTTTGTGAGCCCTTTTTCTCAATATCTGTTTCCAGTCCACCAATCAAGAATGTTGCCTTGCTATGTATTTACATAGACATACCTTCTGTTAAGCTTTGTGCGCAGTTAGAATGATTACTAACAATGAAAGCCATAATATTAGGCAGCTGATCTGTTGGTCATCACAATTTAACTGCAAGGACAGCTAAATTACACACAGCATCTTTTCAGAAACCAGATAAAATTCACTGATTATCTTTAATAAACCTGCTCAAAGGTTTTATCTTTCAAATGGATATTTTAACATAATAAGAAATAATTCTGAATGGGTGTTCCAAGATCTTTTAGGACTTCTGCAATAATAATGTTCCCTGTCCTTCTACAGAACCCTGTCTTTTACAGGATACTGTTTAATGTAGAGAAATCCCTACACATTTGTATCAGAATGAAGTCATTAACATAAGAACATATGCCACATTGGTTCAGACCCATCTTCTTTTCAGCAGTGGCCAGAAATCAATGCCCTGGGAAGAATAAGAACTGGGCAAGCATATGTAGTATTTCCTCAGAGTCTTGTCCCAGCTGCCAGTTATTTTCAGGTCAGAGAACTTCCTGAGATTGATGCTGCCTGTCTCTTTAGTTTCCCTCAGTGAACCTCTCAAGTATTTATTTGTCCAGTCTCCCCTTGAACACATCCAGAATTTTCACATCCTGAGCAGTTTTGACAAGAAGTTCCATAGATATACTAACACAGGTCCATTAACTTAATGACTTCGTATCAACATCTGTCTCCTCCTTTTCCCCAAACTTCGGAGCTTTCTGAGACTACAGAAACAAAAATAATATAATGGAATCTGTGATCTTGCTGCACTACGTTGCTCCCCTTTTTGCAGAAGAAGAAAAGAGGTTGTAAGATCCCAGGAAAAATAAAAGTGTTATTTCAAATACATCTCTTCTTGGACTTCTTCCACTCTTACTCCACACTGACAACCTGAATAAAGGCTTGGAATCAAACAACATTCAACAAATAGTGCAAAGGCTCCTTATATCAGTCCTTAAATTAGACACTGAATATAATGTAGTTCTATACAAATCAGCTACCAAGACTTACCAAATTTTAACAAGGAACAGAGGTAGAAGGCCTATGCAATGTAGTTGATATCAAAATATCTCACTTCTTCACGTTAACAGGTCTAAGGAATTAATGCTTGTATGTAAAATCTCCTGAATATCTGTCTCTATGGCAAAAAGGCACTGGTGCTAGAGAATTTTCCAAGGTAAGTGTTTTCCCTAAGTTGTTCCACAGAAACTCAGTTTCAGTATACAATGGGGAAAGGGGAAGACACAATAACGATAAAACTTATAAAACAGAGCTCAAGGGTCTGCATAATTAAGTTCCTTTGGAGCTTATCTAAGAATCAGTGGCTTGGCTATCCTTCCTTAAGAAGTATTTCACACTCCCTCTTGTTACGCTCTCTCTATACGTAACACAGGTTACATTCTGTGTAGATTAATAGCATTAGTTTTACCAAGCTCTTACTACTTTCTTTTGGCACTGGCTTTTTCTTCTCAACATGTTAAAAAATATGTATTATGTTCGGTACAATAGTTGCTATGTATGTCAACTGCTCCCAAGCATGTAGCATTGCCTGTTCATGTGCTGCTCCCTTTTCATGCCTCCAGAAATCATTGACACCACTCATGGAAATGAGGAATGTTGCAGTGGGTCCAAAGCCAGTTTTGCAGACTGCTTCTGCTAAAGTCTCTGCCTCAGAGAATGCCTCTCTGCTTGCAGCTGCATTTAAGGAAGTTCTTCAGTCGGGTATTTCTCGGTGGAAGTTCCCAGCTAATGTAAGCCATAAGCAGCACTGAAGTACAGAACTGCATTTCATAATCCTGTTGACACTCCTCCCAGGCAATGTAAAAATTGCCTATGCTGTTACTAAAGAGATGAGAAAAGAAAACCCAAACCTTTGGTTTCTACACTTCATAGAAGATACTGAGTAACTTATACTTACGAACTTCAGCATTCAGATATATAGAAAAAATACAAGATAAGGTACAACCTTTGTAATTGTACTAACACTACTTTTATGTTGCTTATAGTGCACCAGGTCTGTATGTCTGCACTTTGATTAAATATTCTTCAATTAGCTTCTGGAACGCAGTTTTTCTCTGTTACAACCTACAGGCAAAATACAAATGTACCTTACTGGCATTCCACATTCTAAGGCTTCCACAGGCTCATTGAGTAATTATTGTTGCTGTTGGAAAAAAAAAATTAAAAGATTCAGCCTCATCTTCCTTCTCACTACAGAATGACAACATTCAGTCTAAATTAATCCACAATTCTCCTTTTTTTGACCAGGAAAGGCATTCCAAGAGCAATATACACCTTTTATTTTGTTAAAACAACAGAAGAAGCTATGCAAAGACTGGAGAAACGCCATAGGGCACGACAGACTCTCAGCACCCAGCACCACGCCACACATGCCTTTGGGACCGGAGTTTAAAAGTTCTGGAAAAGGTTTAAACATCTGACGTGAGCCACCTAGTGTCTGAACGAATGGCTGCATTAAGAAGTTGCAAGAAACGTTTTAACCTCTTTCTGACAGCTGGTAGAAGCCAGTTTACATTTATAAGCTTAAAGTTGTATAAAGGAATCAGATTTTGTCTTTTGCTGAAATACAGCCTTTGGGCAGCTGCCACACCTCGAGCCTATCTTAAGAGCAATCAGTTCCTTTCAAGACCTCAGAGCAGTTTAACCAGTGGACACGATCTTAACACATCAGTAAAGACTAAGTAAAATTTCTGTTACAAAACTATTTCAGCAGTAATGTCAGATAGTAAACTGTATAGAGATGACAGGAGGTAGTTAGACAGATTCCTTAACCCACTCAGAGCAAACTTTAAGATTTTCACTCTGAAAAAGTATCAACTTGATAATTCCCCCACCCCCCAAAAAAATGTTTCTATGTATAATTAATTAAAACAAGAGTTTTTCTGAGTCTGAAGACAAAGTGAAATAAAATAATAAAGACATGAACCTTGTCACCACTACTCCCAAATTCTAGATAAGTGGTTTGCAACGTTTTTTAAAATTAGCAGACTCCTAAAATATTAAATCATTCTTAACTACACTGATACACGCTTGCTCTTCCCAGTTATCTTGTGAAGACTACACATAGGAAATCAATTCTGCCTTAACAATTACATAAAAATGCGAAATACTGATGTGGGATGAAAATACAGTAAGACATTACTGGAATAGCTGTAGGGAAGGAAATACAGGGACTAAAGAGGAAGAAGCAGAAAAACAGAAAAAGAACGCAAGATACGGAAGAAAAGGACAAAAAAACAATTGACTGTAGAGCAGAAACTACTCTAAAAACTTAGAGATCAAGTTAGCTGCACAACATAGGGTTTATATTACTTTCACAGGTATTTTTCTTCTTTTTAACAATTTATTCAAAGGGTTGGAAGTCTCTAAGAACGTCAAGATGAGTTACTGTAAAGCTTGTAACATACATCTTCCTGTGTTTGGGGAGCAGTAACAAAAAAAGCACTAATGAAAACAGAAGAAAGACCAGTTTCTCTTGTGCTTCATTGTGAAAGCATATTACTGATAAAATACTATGTGAATGATGCATGTGATTTTGAAAAGTCATGTTTATAAACAGTTGTCACTTTTGCTTTGTCAGGTTTGAGACCTTCACAGCAAATTTACATTAAGTACATTTCTAGAATTTAATAAACAAACTTTTGTTTCCTAGAACATCTAACGTGCCACCAGTGTTTCAGAGACATTACATACATTATGGCTCTATTCAAATTCAGGTAGCCATCATCTTAGTTGATACATGTCTATCATCAGATAACACCTACTTGTACTTTTCTGTATATTATCCCTTTTTAAATACAGCATCAGTTTTATTACATTTACATTCATTGATCCAATTTTAAGAACTGCAGGTTTTATTTCAGTTGCTAACTGAGACATCCGTCACCATTTTAAGCGCAGAACTACTTGGCAAGACTGAATAAAAATAAAAAATGTCGAAATTAAAAAAGAAACAATAGCGCCCTTTTGCACCCCTTTAAAAATAGAAAAGGGGAAAAAAAAAAAAAAAGGGAGAAAAAAACAGGAAAAAGAACTGGTTGAATGAAACCTTAAGAAGGATGTTTCAAATACCCTGTCTCTGAAAAAGGGAAGTGAATCCCCCTTTCTTGGAAACACAGTAACAGAGCAAACCCTCTCTCAACCTTAACATTAGAACCTCTCTTCTCAAAAGTGGCTAACCAGGAAGTTTATTTATTGCCTCATTAAACTATCTGCCTGTAAGTCTCTTCAGTCTTAGTACAGGCGCACACAGACCGAAAGAGTTGTTGAAGACTGAGCAGGAAAAGTAAACTGCAATAGAAGTAACCTTCAAGAGAGCACAGAGACCACCACCCGGCTACTGTAAGGACACCACCATCTCCCTGTGACTCTGTTGGAGCTCAGACCTGGGGCACACACATCCCCGACAGGTAAGGTTGCCACGGCTGAAATACAGGTTCCCTTCTGTGAGTGGGCAAAATGACCAGTTCTGCTCCAGCAGAAGAAACCTGGCTGTGCGGCTGCAGACACCGGCCTCAGGGGCAGCCCAGGCCAATTCAAAACCCGGTGATGCTTCTCTGCGGCCATTCCCTGCGTGAGTGTGGAAAAAACGCCTCCTTTTCTCCCATCAACTCCTTCCCTCCTACACACCTTCAGGAAAAAAGTTGCGCTTACACATGTCACCTAAAGAGAGAAGGGTTTCCATCAGCAGCAAACTATAGTCTGAGCTGTAAAATTTAGTAGGGGGGATGCTACCCTTTAGAAAGTACTCTGGGCATGAAAAGTATGATTATGTTACAAATATGAGGGCTGTAATTCACAAATCAGGTAAAGCCTGCGATGGGAAGGGCCGTGCGGAAGGTGGAAGCAACACAGACCCTGCCTGACATGGGGGGAGGCCGGCTTGCTGCTGCCCCGGCGGCGGGAAAGGAGCCGTGTCAGCCCGCCGCTGCCCTCGCCGGGAGAGGAGCCGTGTCAGCCCGCC
>VXBW01005696.1:3362198-3377083 GCA_013400375.1 Thinocorus orbignyianus | reverse complement strand
CCATTAAAATTAAAAAAAAAAAGAACCCACAACCAAAGCGAAAGTGCGGTGAGCTCTCAGCCTCTCACACGATTACCTCAGCAGGTTTCCAGTTCCCAAGATGATGGCAGTCTAACTTAGAAAATATTTCCATTGAAGAAGCTGTTTTGAAAGCAGAAATTTGTAGAGAAAGTACTTGCTTCTGGATGGCATCTGTGTTCTCATGTGAACCTATGAGAGGTAGGCATGTGCGTTATGAATGAATGTGTATATACACATGATTAGTTAAAACCTTATTTTTTCAGAATTTAAGGTGTTTTCTGAGGCACTATGAAAACTCAAAACGTGCCTCTAGTGATCCACGGAGCTGGGATTTCAGGCTGTGTGCAGCAGTGTGTTGCTAATCTTTGTGTTGGGGCTTTTTTGGCATTTGACTCAGAAAATTCATATTACTTCTGCTGGGTTTTTTCCCACCTATACTGGCAAAATGTTTCTCATTCGAAGCAAGTATTTTAAGAGCATCTGGAGGCTTCATTTGGTTTGTTTACTTAAAAGTTTGTCTTACAACATTTGCTATACCCAGTTGTTTTCCAGTATTCAGGTCTTTACTCAGAAATGAAATTCTAGTTCTCGTTGGCATAGCTCTGGCAACACAGCACTCAAGGGTTCTCACATTCGCAGGATCCCCTCATCAGACAAACTCTGGAGCTGATCTCTTTCTCATTCTGTCCCTGATAGAATAAATGCAGCATTTTGTATTGCTGCATCTGTTCTGACTACGTATTGGTGTTAATAATTGTGAAAGTCATTAGGATTTAATGAACAGCTAGAATGTCTGTTGCTAAATATAAGGGTTCACAACTTCAGGCTGAATATGTTCCAGTTGCTGTATGGGTACAGCATAATTAAACCTGATTAAAATAGTGTGAATATTTGGGGGGGGATGATTTCTGGTTTGGTTTTGTTGTGGATTGTTTTTGTGGTTGGTTTTTTTTATTTTAGGGATGTTGGGTTGGGTTTTTTCCTCCTAACTGGATGTAGGGAGCAGAGTAAATGACAAGGAACAGTTGGCAAATTCCCTGATAAATATTGATGCATATGAAAGAGAAGCAGGAAAGGGGCCAGTTTTTCTAACTGCAAGGAAATCTGGATATGAGACAGATATCATAAGAAGCAGTTATTTATTCCAGCAGCAGGCAGTTCGGGGTGTGACTGCTGAGTAGTTTAATCCAATCTAAATCTAGACTGCTGCAGTCCTGCCCACGGCTAGTCTTATGTTCCCACTGCCTCCTTGTGTTGGTAGTAGTGCTCCAGCAGGCTCGCAGTCAGCTAGCTGCAGTTTAAATTTTGGGGTTAGTTTTTTATAGGGGGGTTGTTGTTGCTTTTTTGAGGAAGTAGGGGGCTGCTTTGGCACACTCAGCTGTGTAGCATGGAAGTGCTAATACTGATACAACTAAGTGGCAAAAATTCATGGCCAGAGATGGGGGAAGGCAGGAGTACCCTTGTCTGTGGCAGTGCAGACTTACATCACCGTTGCATAACCCTGACTTTATGTTAAATTTTTGAAGCCAGTGCTGCCATTGAACACAGGAGTTCTGTCTGCCTCTTGGTGATATTTTCTACTCCTGTGCTGGCTTCCTTGTGTTATCACGCCATTTGAAGTAGTCTGTGGAGCTGATGTGCATTCAAACTAACACCGCAAAAATACCTTTAGCATTTAGTTTTAAGCTGGATTGGTTTGCTATATGGCTTACAGTAAGGCTGCTTGTGCTGGAAGAAGAAGGGTGAGGTGGAGTCAGAAATTAGCATCTAGGGTATGGGGGAATATAGGACTAGTAATGACTATTATTGCCCTTTTTTACTGCACAGAGTCTGGATTTTTGGGAGCTACCAGTAAATTAGCCACCATTCTCTTTATTTTTCCTTACCTAGTAGAAAATCAGGTGCAGTGCTGCCATTCTGCCTGTTGCACCAGTTTCTTTTGGTGCAATAGCCCAGATAAGAGCAGAACTCTCTGTTAATACTCTCAGGTTCACTCAGTTGGTAAAGAAAAGACTGGAAGTGAGGTTTAAATTTTAAATACTGTTTTTTACATTGAAACTTGATTTTGCATGAATGAAATTAATGGCTTTGTTTTCTACAAACCGTGAGTCATATGGAACTGAACCCCATTCCCTCTATTAGAAGCTGAACATAATCTTTCAAACTCCATTGCACTCATTTTTTGAAGTTACCTCCTCTATGTACAAGACACTGCCATTTACTAGCTAAAATGTTACTTGTGTCTCTGGAGAATTCCAGTAAAATACAAAGTCAACATCAGTGCAAACTGTGCAAGTTCTTAAAGAATGTGAGGGCATACTTTCAATCATTTTCAGCCATAATACCCTTCTGCAGTTTAGTACCCACCCCTGCAGTCAGCTGTAATATCTGATTTTATTAACTGAACTATGTAAAACAGTCCTTCATTTAAAACTGTAAAAAAGCCTACCCATTTATTTATAGATGTAGCTCAGGTATTAGAATGAATATTCCAATTAGTGGAGGGATACTCTTTGGGGGAGGAGAAGGGTTGATGAAGTAGCCTGTGTTACTAACAGTGCTTTGAGGCAGCATATGTGGTCCTGAGATTATAAAGTACTGAACTGGTATCTAGAGAAAAAAAAATATAAAACCTTTCACATGAAACAATGTAGGCATTTTACACAAAATTTATGAACTTGGATTACAGTAATACTTGTTACATCAAAGGATCCCTAAATGATTCCAAGCTGATAAGGAATTCACTTTGCCACTAATAAAGTACAGCCATGCTGGAGTTGAGATACAATTATTCTTGCAATATGCGCTTATCTTTGAGATAAAGTTTGCGGAACAAAAAGGTGTGACATTCATACAGCAGTCTGTTGCACCTTCTAGGAAAGTTGAACTGCATTTCTGTATTCAGGCTCTATGATAGAGAAGATACTCAAGACCAAGAAAATGAACAAAAGCTCAAGCTGCATTCCTTAGAATTTTGACTAGGGTCCAAGACGAGTTCTCCTCATACTATTCTTGCTTGGCTTATCCATTATGATAATTTTTTGTTTTAAAATTCATGTCATAGATTAGTATAGAAGCAAAGGACCTGTGTTTGTGAATTTCAATGTCTTGAAATTGAAGTCTGTGACAACTAATAGTGTTGTAGACTTCTGTCAAAGTTCATGAGCTGTAATTTCAGGAATTGTTATTGAAATTGTTCACAAAGTGTAAAAAGTTGATACAATATTGTGTGAAAAGGTCAGAGTCTTGCTAATTCTTACTGGTTGGTATTAGTGATTTTTAGATAAAAGACATTTTAATTCACCTTGTAGGGTTGCTTGTGTTGCCATTTTCAAATATGGCATGAAATAGGATAGGTCCATGTGATCTAATGTTGTTGAGCTTTTATCTTTTTATTGCTCAGTGCCAAAAGCTGAGATTTTTTTCCATTTTTTAATGCTATCTGTTATTTCAGAATTCGGTAAACATTAAACTGTTGGAAGCATCGTAAAATCAGGTAAATGGTGATCTGCACCAATTGTAAATCCCAGCCCTCAAACACTGTAGCTACACATCCATTTACACATTCTATAGACCCAAAATTTAATTCAGACTCAACCTGGGTTTATTTGGCTTTTGTTTTAACCTATTCCTGGACATGAAATTAAATGTTAAGTTGAGCAGAGCTTTAGTTTAAACTATAATAGTTAACAGTTGATGAGTTATGAGCTACTGCTCAAACATACTGCACATATTAGTTTAATTTGATGTTAATATAAGTCCTGTTATATATGTTTCCAGTTACAAACTTCTGTTTCTCAGTGTTTTCTCTTTTTCCTTCTCATTACTTTTCAGGTCTATTAACTTGACCGTCTTTTCAGTGATGAAACATCGGAAATTATGGACAAAAACATTGGAGAGCAGCTTAACAAAGCTTACGAAGCCTATCGACAGGCATGCATGGATAGGGACCATGCTGTGAAAGAACTACAGCAAAAAGTATGTGTTGGGTACTGAATCATATCTTTAAAGTCACCCCTCCCGTGGAGGATTGTGGTACATGTAGATTTCAGTTTCACTTCAGCTATGCACATTTTAGTACATCTATTAAAGTTGGAAATTGCCATTATGAAACCAGGCCAGTACGCTACAGAGCAGCTCTTTAGGCTGTGGATGTAGTAGGTGGTTTTCAGGTTTTCAACCTGTAAGATTTTTAAGTTTTAAAGATGAAAAAAGTGTTATCTGTTTCAGGGCACTAATGAAGTCTTCTAATGTAAACAGCAAAGTTGTGTATAAAATTTAACTAGCTTTAAGGAAGTACCTTCTGAAATTTAATTTCTTTTATTAAAAGATACTTTAAACATTATTAATATAAATAGCTTCAATCATTTTTGTGTTACCAGGAAGATATGCCATTATGAATTACTGGTTTACTTGATGTAAAGTTTAAAGACTAATATGTTAAGTACTGTGCAAGTTATTAGGATGAGTTTATGTGTTGAAACATTTACAGCAAACTTACCTTAAAGAATAGGTGTTGATTTAAAAAAAAATAATAATCTATACAACTATTCTTTAATTATGAATTAACAGGAGGATTCTGGAGGCAGTCTGATCAGGAAGGAACACCTTCAAATTTTTACTTACTCTGTTATAGAAAACAGTACTCCAGCCAAAACTCCTCTAGGATTTCTCATCCTGTGTGCCAGCATATTGCAAAGCTCTGAGTTTTGAGTTTTGTAGTGCTAGTTCTATCATGGATATTCTGCCCAGCAACAGAACCTCTGTTGAATGCTTTTGATGTTACAGGAAACTCTAATATTTCCATAGAGGTCGTAGGGTGGGACTTCATTCAGGGCAGATGAACCGTACTCAGTGTCAGGTTATGGAAGCAGTAGTAGAATTGGGAGCAGGATATTCTACTAGAGAATATCCTGATTTCTGGGCACAATCTTGCCATCTCTTTGCACTGCAAAATAAACTAGCCAAGGCATTGCAGAACAGATATCATGTCAGTTGGGTCTGCCATCACCCACTGTGCAGTCTGTCTCTGTTCCTAGTCTGCTACAGCAGTGCTGGGGCAAATTTGTAGCTTTTTCTGTACTTGAGCGCAAGTAGCTTGTCAGGACATTTTGAATTGCAACTAACTTAACAAAAGGCAACATATTTTAAAATGTTTGGAAATCTTTTAAATTCTGTCTCTTGTGATGAAAAGTTAGTTATTTGAAAGAAAACCAGTCACATTAGTACTCCTGGGTCATCTAACAGTACGTGAAAGAAACTTCTGCCCAAGAAACAAGGCACCAGGTACAAGGTCAGGTAGCCTTTCTAAAAGCTGTGGAAGAAAGCCAGAGAAGTGTGTGACATGATCAGTGTTACATGAACTAATGCTTGTAAGATTTCTCTCTGCATTTTCTCTGGTTCAGCAATTTAAAATGAAAGCCTTTCCTAAAGATTTATCACCAGTTCAAATCATCGTCCTGATCAAACTTGCAGTAGTTGAATTTCATGACTTCAAAAGAGAACAAAAGTATTTTTTCCAGAATAGTTGACACTATAATTGGTTGAGAGGGTTTTTTGTTTGTGGTGTTTGTCAGGTTTTTTTAACCAAACTCCTGGTTTTTGAATGACCTTTGTACAATGCTTTACTCTAGTAACTTCCTCTGTTCATTGTGCGGCCTCCATGCCTTGTTGGATTGTCCACCATTCTGTTGTTAACAGTTTACTACTTAAGTTACCGATAGGCCACTTGTTTTGCCAGTCTCTAGAGCTGGGAGCCATGTCAAGCACACAGAAGCCAGAGTCATCTCGGCCAGATGGTGTTTGATACAGATGGATGGTTGGTTGTCATGCAGATCTTCTAGTTGGTAACTTGTTGCTGCCATCTGACTCAAGGAATAATTTGTGCACACTGGCTGTCAAAAGCATCTTCTCTTCTGTCTGTTTTAGCTGTCATGTCTGTGCTCTGTACAGAAGTGTTGACAAGACATTGCTGTTGTACATTTTCAATTTGGTTCTCAGTGATTTTTCTGCTTCATGAGGTCTCTTATAGCTGCTGGAGTGTACTGCTCTTTGATCACTTTTTTTTTTTTTTTTTTTTTAATAACTCATAGTACAACTACTACCTGGCTTTTTAAAATAAATTTTGCTTGTAGATTTTTTCCTGCCTGCTTTACAGACAAAACACATTGGGCAGTAGGGGGGTGTGGAATTTAAATCTGAGATTTGATAATTAGATAGCAGTATGGATAAACTGTGAATAGACATGAAAACAGTGCCTTGTCTTGTTCCAGGTCATGACCTGTTTAGAAATAAACGTATTCTTAATTTCAGAAAAATCTAGTGCATTTCTGTAAGTTTCTTTGCTGGGACTTCCCAGGTTTTCTTGCTTGTTTTTAGCACTACTGTAACTGCAACATTAGGCATGTGCTAATGAAATAATAGCTTTTGACTATTAGCACATTCCTGCCACCTGACCATTAGTTCAATTAACCTGCTGTCTAACAATATTTATACACTTTGGTGAAATGTGAGCAGTCTTAATAGGCTCTGTATGGCCTATTTATGGGAAGAGAGAGAGTATTGCTAGAAGAATGGACCTGCTTCCTTGCTTCACCCCCCTGCAGTCTACTACATTCAAAGGAACAGACAAAACTCTATTCATAGGCAATTAAAGTTATTTACAAAATATCTGTTGTATGGAATAAGCAATGTCGTTATTTTCCATTTAAAATCTATCTTTTCAAAAGTCTGTATTTACATAATTTATTTGTTAGAAAATGTGGCAGAAGAAAGTTACTTCTTTCTATAGATCAACTAACTGACCAGCATTCTGAAAAATACTAAATTTCTAATTTTAAATCTGATGTGTTCTATGCCTGTGAATGAAGAATCCTGTACTTGATCCTATCTGTCACAGTTGAAACAGTTACTAAAAATCAGGATTTATTTCCTATTAATCAGGGAGGCTTCAAAAATATGGACTTGTCAAAGGTGACTGTAGCTGAGTTTTCACACAGAGGTCCACAACTACAATTACCTTTAAAAATAAGAGCTGCTTTTTAAATGCCAAGTAGGAGACCCCTAGTCAAAACAGAATAAGATTAATGCTAATTATATTGTATTTACAGACAGAAAATTACATGCAGCAAATTCGTGAACAGCAGGAAAAGATAGAGCTTCAAAACAGCATTATTGCAAAACTGAAATCGCAGTTAGCTGCTCTGAATGCTAATAGAGGTATGTACTCCAATTTGCTTGGTATTTCTTTTTATGCTGTGTTGAATTGATGAATAGTTCTTACTCTGTTGCTTCAGTTTTTACAATGTATGTCTCTCAAGGCAGTATCATACTTTTCTGTGAACGCGAGAGTTAACACAAATGTGCAGTTTCAAAATCTATTTATAAAGTGCAACACTTCTGAGGTCTCTCTTTATCCTCTTCAAGAAAAGGTGAGATTTTCTTTAGATGTAGAACCTGCTTACACTGAAGCCAGTAAGAGTTATGAAAATATGGGTTCAAATCATTCACTAGAATTAAAACCAAAATTAATACATATTAACTTTACAATTATCTGTTAATGAGCTTAGCTCAGGTTGTTCTAGATATGAGTGTCATGCTTATATGTATTTTATGTTAGATGAGTTTTGTGATGCTTAACTTACTGGATAGCCAAAGCTTTATAAGCAGGTAATTCTCTTTCAAATTCAATAGTCATTGACGGATAATTTTCCTCTGTTTGTCTGTATTACACAAATAAGAGAAAAGAGTCAAAGTAACCATGTGTTAATCTGCCATGCTCATTAAATATTTATTCACACTAGCCTAACACTCCTGGTTTTCATAAATACTAGCAAAATGGTTGGCTTTTATTTTTATGAGTACATGTACGTTCCTTATTGCTGGTTTAGTCTTGCATTGTCTATAAGCGAAGAATGGGGATTCTCTTGCTTCTTTAATATGAAGTCTTGCTCAATGAAAATAAAGAAGTTAGTATAAGCCTACCTTCTTTTAATTTTGCTTGTACTTAGAAGCTGGCTGGGGAAAAACACAGTGACAATCAGCTGCTTTTTTTTTTTTTAAGGTAATGCACATCCCTACATTCTGTTGCATGAAGACATTGAAACCTCCAACTTACCTTTCAGCCAGCTCTCTGAAAAACTGAACATAGCAAAGCAAAGAGAAAAACTGTTAAAGGTATGGGGTTTTGCAGTATCTTTAACATAAGAACACTTTTGTGCCATGATTATACTATGAGAACCTAAAGAGATAAGTGAGATTTTTACTGGTGCCTTTCCATTCCACTTCTAGTCAGGATCCTCAACTGACGTGCATGAGTGTTGTGCCACTGCAGTGTACTCAGCTGAACTAAGCATCTGTCTTTGATCCTTCCCAGTGCAATTGCATTTTGGCCATCGAGCTCCCTAAAATAGTTTTGATCAAAATTAGGAACTTAATTGCTCATTTATTTCTTAACCTGCCAAAACCAGTGGACAAGAAGGGGTTTTCACTTCCTCTCACGAGAGCTTTTCACACTGCAACCAGCTTGTGTATTTTTGCAAGAAATGGAGAATCTGCCCTCAAAAAGTGATAGTCTGGAGACACAGGTGATTTATTTGCTTTTTAAAATAGCTAGGTTTAATACAATGTCTCTTCTGCCCCTCTTGACCGAAGTAACAACAAGATTTTCACTACAGCCTGTTGAGAATAACAGGAATAAGAATAAAGCAATAGTGCAGAATAGGTGGGAAATGCCTTGAACTGATTTTGCATATTGAGCAAAGACAGTGACAGAGACACACAAAGTTGCATTGTTCTTATCCTAAGTCATCCTACATTGTTTTTTGAGAACTGTCTTGTAACATAAAAGCTTTTAATTTTTAATATGAATCTCTATAGCAGCAGGCCTGCAAGGGTCATAAGGTAACCCTTGTATGAAGTCAGGCATTGGATTTAGAAAAAAATAATTTCAGGATTTTTTTCCTATATCTGAGCTATAAATGAGTTAATTATGCTAAATTTTCAGAAATACATTTTTTAATCAGAACTGCTAATTTAAAAATAATTTCACTGGATTACTGTTGCTTGCTTAACTATCTTGAAGGAATCTCATTTGAGACTAGGCCTTTGGAAACATTTTAAATGTACTGTTCTCAAAAATTTACATACACTCCTTTTTTACTTAAGAAAAGTCTTCATGTAACTTTTCTACTCTAGAATCTGTAATCAAAGATGTCGTTTCTTTCCTAATCTTCCCATTTATTTGGAGTACAACAAAGATCAAGGGTTAATTCTTTGATGGAACATCTTTGCATATTTTTGCATTTGTGTCTTGAGTTGGATAAAAATTACGTCTTATGGTTGCACATGGAGATCTGACCAAGACTAATATTTCATACCTTGTTTCTGAATGCTTCGTCAAGGGCAGTAGTTTTAAAAAACTCAGTCATATAATGAGTATCAGTAAGGAAGCTGTGTTTTCTGCTGTTCTTATGAGGAAACAGAGAAATTATTTCAGGGGCTATTTTCTTAATGGAAGATAAGTAATTTGTCTTTCTCTGCACTTTTGTGTAGTCAGTTATTGACACTACCTCTCAGCAATAGGTAGTTCATATGGATTTTGTTTCATCTGTGCCATAAACAGAAATATTTCGGTTATAACTCCATGCAGAGTCAACTATGCAGTCTGTCTGCATTTAACTGCAGGCATAGTGTTTTTTAACAGGATCTTTTCAGATCTCTATTGATCTAAACCCATGCAAAGTAAGGTTGACCCAGGGTATTCTATGTTCCTATTATTGGGAATGTAGTAGTTCTCTAAGTGTTGAGAGCGTGGACCTCGAGGAAAACATGTTTGCATGGGCCAAGGCTGGATTCTGCAGAGGCATGTGGATATCTTTGCACCATCCTTCCAATATAAGGAGAACCCTAATGTCTGTTGTTGTGCCTAGTAAGCTTCTGCTCACCTGCCCAGAGCAATACAAAGATGTCCAGACAGCACAGCAAAGGTATGCATGCTTCTATTAGCTCTGGCTCTGTCTTGGCTGTGCCATTGATGGGCAGGTTATGGGTGGAGATAGGCAGCAGTTTCTGTACACAAGTCCTCATTTTATTGAGTAAACTCAGAGGAGGAGAACCATATAGCCCCAACTTCCTGCTGAGGATGATGGAAAATTAATTGTATTGTGATAGGCTTTTGTGGTAGCTGACAATTTATGCATTTTTAAATGAAGAGCTTTTGATGGATGAAAAGGTAGACTGCATGGAATGAATGTGTGGAACAAGATGGGGAAAACAACCAGCAAATCACCAGGAACACATCAAGTTAACCTAAGAGTTCCCACTTATCTATCTTTCTGAATAAATGAAGTATAAATGAAGAATAAAAAAAAAAGTGCTACATTCAAAAAAGAAAGCAAAAGGAGCTGATTTTTCACAGGACATGCAGTCAGCCAGGGGAAAACTGGGCAATATCATGATAGAGAAATCTGTTGAGAGTTAATAAATACATGGAAACTATTACTAAGAAAGTCTGGAAATTTATTAAAAGATGTATCCTGAATGCCTCCTGTTTTCTTGTACTCTTCCCTAGACATCACATTTAGACATCTGTTAGAACAAAAATCCGTCATCTGGTCACTGACCCAGTATAGTTGTCTTGTATCTAATTCAATAAAGTCTTGACTTTTTCAGCTAATGAAATTTGGAAGTTCCAATATTCTATTTGAATGCCTATATTTTTCTAATCATATTCTGTCCACATTCTGCTCTAAATGAAATAAATTATGTCTATAGCCATTGTCCACTACTGCATTAACTGCTTTATTCTACTTCTCACCTAAAATTTCAGGCTTGCAAAATGTACAGTTCCAGATGATAAATTATGATTACAATCTTTAAGTTAAAATGTTGTTATTTCTTCCTGTCCTTCCTTGAAACGCAGAGTCTTTTCTATGACTGGAGGTACCTGGGTTTATAAATACCTGTTGAAACGGTCCAGTGGTATTTCTCAGTGGACTGTGTTCTGTCCTCCATTAAAGTTAATGGAAATCCCAAATCAACTGCAGTAGATGCATGGTTAGAGCTTAAATTTCAGAGATCTAAAATGAGGGAGAGGTTAGTTTTTCTGTGTTTTCTAGTCAGTGGCCATACTTGTGTATTTTACCTGCTGTTGTCAAATTCTGTTGCCAGTGTGTAATAAATTTATTGGGTTTTTTGTTCACATTCGTCTTCACTGAAAGAGCTGAGCAGACCAGATTGGCTTGGTGGTCAGTACCAAACTGAATACAAGATTTTTTCAGTCCCCCTGCTCGAGGAGACAAAATGGACCTAAGCTGCTGCCTGTTCTGGAGTACAGCCTAGCTAAACTTTATTTACCAGGTAGATTCAGTTACTGTTTCAGAGCCAGAGCTGCCCAGCAAACAGAAAACCTTAGTAAGAGACATTACACAATGTCAAGTAAAGCTTCTCTGCTTGCTATTTTTAGTACAAAGTCAGTCATCAGACTCCTTGGAAACTTCATGAAACATGAAGCTAAAGTCATTACCTGTGACAAGAAAACATGCTACTGGTCTTATTTTCCTGGATCAAGAGCCTGAGTATTAAACACTGTATGGAGTTTGTTGATCAGAGTTTCTTATACCATGGAAAAAGGGAGGAAGCTGTCTGTCAGGAATGAGCGATGTATATGGTGTACAAAACTGTTCAGCCTGCAATAAATGTTTAGGTCTTTTTTTTCTTTTTTTTTCTTTTTTTTTAATTTGGTGCAGGACATAAGCAGATGAATGGCAGATGTATGGTAGTCATCTTTGTGTTCAAAATTATGGTGCTAAAGTATTTAAGTAACTAAGAGCAGCTACTGCAGCAGTCCTGTAGAGTTGGGTGCTCCATTCAGTACCAGCTTCTCCGAGTGTCACTTTGTTTCCTGTCTTTGCAATGAAAGCTGTGCTTTGCGATTTTATGGTAGCTGACAATTTTATGTGTTTAGCTGTTCTTTGCTGCTACTATAATGTATGCAGTAGGATTAGTTAGGTCCTGCTACCCAATATAAGAAATTCTGCTATCAATAGACTTTTTTCTTAATGCTTCATCTGTTTAAGCTGTCTCTACCCAATAATAAGGAGTTTGTGGTTGAACTGTTAAAGTTTACAGTTAATATTCCCTGAGACTACCTATAGTAGTTCATCAGCTGAATAGTATTTTTCCTTGAAACCATCTGACTGTTTATTCTAGGAAGCCACTGAAACAGGCCGTTGTAGTACACTTCAGGGAGCAATAAAAGGACCTGACTTCACAGCACTACAGTCTCGGGGCCGAATGGCTGTGGAGCAGCTCTGCTGGAACGGACTTGGGGTCTTGTTAGACAGCAAGCTGGACAAGAGCCAGCAGTGTGTCCTGGCAGAAAAGAAGGGCAACAGCTTCCTGGGCTGTATTAACAGGAGCACAGCTAGCCCAGCCAGGGAAGTGAGGATCTCCCTCTGTTCAACATTCATTGGTTTGCATCTAGAATACTATGTTCAGTTTGGGGATGTCCAGTACAGGAAGGATATTGATAAACTAGAGTGAGCTCAGCAGAAGCCCCTCTGAGATAGTTGGTGGCTTGAGAAAATGAAAAAAAAAAAAAAAAAAGCTGCAGAAACTGGACTTGTCCAACCTGGAGAAGAGATGGCTTCAACAGAAGCTAATAGCTTTCCAATACCTGCATTGAGGTGATCAGGCAGATAGAGCCAAGCTCTTAACAGTGGTGCATAGCAAGAGGGTGAGAGATAAAGAGCAGCTGAAACATTAAAGGTTCACACTGGACATAAGGGAAAACTTTTCACCATGAGGACAGCTAGGCATTGGAAAGGCCGTGCCTTCTCATCCTCAGAGAACTGAAGACCAACTGCGTAACCTGATCAGACATAACTGACCCTGCTTTTATTAGGAGCTAGGGAAATCTTGAGATCCCTTCCACCTGGAATTATCCTCTAATTCTATAAAGCCTCACCCAAAAAAAAAGATACTGATCTGTGCGTAATACAAATGTAACCTCTTTGCTGGTTGCCAATACCAGCATGCTTAAAAGATCCATTGTGTGGCCAAGTACTTAACGGAGCAAGTGTGACCCATGTGACATACTTGCTTGTGGTGGCATTAACTGTATAAACTTCAGTCAGTTTATAAATGTTACCACATTGTTGCAAACACCCAAACCCCGTCAGTATTAGAAACTGTAAGATCATCAAGCTATGAAGGGCTGTATTATTGAAAGATCCCAAAAGAGGGAATCATTTCTCCACTGTTTTTCCTGATGTGATATCACGACGGTGCACAGGAATGATGATTTGTATCAGTATGCACTGATACATCTTTGTTGCCACACATTGCATGGCTCTTGTCACATTAGTTTTCATGTGGCTTTTCTCATTGCTTGCTTAAATCTTGTCCCCGCTTCCTGAAGGAGAATGTAGGAGAAATAGAACTAATGCAGTGCTCCCAGTTATCTGAAAGCTTTTGAAAGCCCACGTGTTATTTGGAGCTGTAATAGACCCCAACAGATCAGTTATGTGTGTGCAGACCAATGCTCTATCACAGACTCAGCGAAAGAGTTATTTTACTGTCCTTAAGATTGAGTCGTTCCTCAAGGGCAAGTGTTGTGTTTGACATAAGCTTTTTTCTAGGTGTTTGGATTTCCAGCAAATCATTTTCAAAGGAAAATACAGGAGAAGCTGTGTCCCATTAGCTTTTTAAAGGAGAAATGGAATTCAACCGTGGAATGGTTAGACTAGATATAAGGAAGAAATTGTTTATGATGAGGGTGGTGGAATACCAACACAGGTTGCCCAGAGATGTGGTAGATGCCCCATCCCTGGAAACATTCATGGTTGGGTTGGATGGGTCTCTGGGCAACCTGATCTAGTTGAAGATGTCCCTACTCACTGCATGGGGAGTTGGACTAGATGACCTTTAAAGGTCCCTTCCAACCCAAACTTTTCTATGATTCTAATGTTTGAGAGCCCTTTGACAAAATAATGGCTCTGTGGTAGCTTGGGGTCTGTGAAAGCCCACCATAGAATGTCACTGCCTTCCCATTCCTAGAATGGCAAAAAGCAGTTCCCCATACCATAGCTACTGTAACTTTGTAGTCTTTAGAGAATATGGGAAAGGTATATAGTTATAAAATTGTGTTCAGCGTCTGGCCCTGCTATAACTTCCTTCACGGTATTTTCAGATTTGTTAAGAATACTTCTATGCTCCATCTCTACTTAACACAAATTGTTGGTTTTTTTCCTACGTCATTAGATATGATTGTCTTTTCTCATTCTTCAGATACTTTCTTAACTTGCTTTGAACTTTCTGTGCCTCATAGCATTGTAATTCTTTCTAGTGTTCTTGTTGTGCTATTTGAGAAAATGAAATCTAGCTGCTATGGCATCAGATATAGAGGATGATGTATGGGTTCTTCAGCCTAAAATCTTCAGTCTTGTTTGGTTTCTTTGAGAATTATACCAAAAAAAATTTCTCCTTTTTTTTTAATACAGATTCCACACTAGAAGAGTATAGAAAGTGTTTCATGGTCTGTCCTAGGACTCTAAATATATTTCCCACACCACCTGCCAGAAGTGCAAAGCATGGCAAAAAGGCTAGGATTAAGGAAGTTAGCAACACTTAAAGCAGAAATACAGTGTAAATTCAAAGATTGAAAGAATGGGATATGTCAGTTCTACAGATGATGGTGAGAGATGAGTTTTGCTGGGATAGAAACATTCCATTTTTAGACAATGTTTTGAACCCACTAAGCAGAAAAGGCTTAATATCAATCCTTGAGATACCACCCAAGTCCAGAGTTGCATTGAAGCTCTTTCCATACGTTTGCTCTTCAAAGTCACAATTGAAACTAAAAA
>VXBW01005696.1:3316054-3362158 GCA_013400375.1 Thinocorus orbignyianus | reverse complement strand
AAAACAATGGCTTTGAAGCCTTTTTTCTGCAGATTTTTTATCCAGCTAGTATAACTTTTTGAGGCTTAAACTGTTGTGTCAGCTGCATATACACACATCCATGCTTAACCACTCTCTGTCTCTGTAGACTGCCTCTGGACCCAGATGTACTTGGCTGTCATTGTCTAGTAGAGTAGCCCTACCTTCCTAATCTCCAAATGCACAACCCTGGTTAGGTCTTACTTATAAATAAAACAAATGTTCTTGAAAGAGCACTTATTTGCTTCTTTTCTCTTCACCTTGCCCTACCTAACTGCAGACTATCTCACTGCGTTTCACTTATGTTACTTCTTACAGAGTTAACCCTTTGGGCTTACTTCTCTTGCAGGGACAAACATGGGGCTTCAGACCACTTTTTGTTACGCTTGATANATTGAAACTAAAAAAAAAAAACAAAAACAAAAAAAAAAAACAATGGCTTTGAAGCCTTTTTTCTGCAGATTTTTTATCCAGCTAGTATAACTTTTTGAGGCTTAAACTGTTGTTACTTAAACTTATGTTACTTCTTACAGAGTTAACCCTTTGGGCTTACTTCTCTTGCAGGGACAAACGTGGGGCTTCAGACCACTTTTTGTTACGCTTGATACAGTTCAAGATCAGTGTTTCTATAGATTTCATAAACAGACAGATTGAAGGTTTTCATAGCCACAGTTTTTAACCATGGGTTGTTGAAAATTATCCAAGTATTATCTTTTGTGCATATTTAAAAAATTTGGTGGAATCCTTGATTTCCCCAAAAATTCCACATTGTAATATTTTTCTTCATTCCTCCAAAAAGCCCATATACAGAAAAATTCTGTTAATTTCCAGCTAGTTACAGTGGTGCCAGCCACTGCTTTTTATTTCACAAATCTTCATAGCATTGCAGTATTTGCGATGTAATCCTGGCAATACATACAAACTAGGGGATGAGGGGCTAGACAACAGGCCTGCAGAAAAAGATCTGGGGGTTTGGGTTGATCGCAAGTTGATATGAGTCAAGAGTGTGCCCTGGCAGTCAAAAAGTCCAACTGTGTCCTGAGGTACATCAAGCCAGCATAGCTAGCAGGTCAAGGGATGTGATTGTCCCACTCTACACTGCACAGGTGTGGCCCCACCTCAAGTACTGTGTGTGGTTTTGGCCACTTTGATGTAAGAAGGACATCAGACTACTAGAGTGTGTCCAGATGAGGAGAGTGACCGTGATGGTGAAAGGCTTCAAGGGCAAGATTTACATGGAGCTGCTAAAGCCATGGTTTGCTCAGTTTGGAGAAGGCTGAGGGGTGACCTCATGGCAGTGTACAGCTGCCTCACAGGGGCAGTGGAGGGGCGGGTGCTGGTCTCCTCTCTCTGGTGTCTTTTGATAGGACACAAGGAAATGGAATGAAGTTGTATCAGGGGAAGTTCAGGTTGGATATTAGGAAAAGATTCTTCACTGAGAGGGTGGCTGGTCACTGGAGCAGGCTACCGAGGGAAGTGTTTGTGGCACCAGGCCTCTCAGAGTTCAAGGAGCGTCTGGAGGATGCATTTGGTTGTATGGTTTAGTTTTAGGCAGTTCTGTGAGGACTAGGGAGTTGGGTTCAGTGATTCCTATGCGTTTCTTCCAACTTCACATATTCTGTGATTCTATTCTTGGGTCTGCTCAAAAATTAATGTAGCTGCAGAATATCACCCTCCTCAAAATTGTTTGATTGAAATTAATGAAATACTATTTTATATATCGTACGCGCAATATATTGTACATAAAATTTTCATGTCAATATAATGAGTGAACCAAGAAAGTATCTTTATTTTTTATAAACAGTAATGTGACTTTCATAAATTTAGAACATACAGTTGTTTTGAGTAATCATCTATGGTAAGTTATGGATAGGTGTAGTGGTGGAATGTCTTTACTAACAGTTTAAAATTAATAATTTAATAAATGAGAGTGGCTCTTACTTATTTTGCAAAAGCTGAATTTATTCCTGGCTGCTGAATAGTGATTTTCCACAAGCCTCAATTCTAGTAGTAGTACTGATGTTTCTAAAATTATTTTTTAGGAACAGTTAGAAAGTGAGAGCATGAAGTTGAAGCAACTTGAAGACAAAAGCAATCAAAAGGAAAGGAAGCTTTTATCCATTATTTCCAACCAAGAAGATAGAATAAGAACTCTGAAAAGCAAACTGAAAGAATTAAATGAAGCACAAAAGGGTATACAGATGCCAGCGTATAAAAGGGAGGTAAGATGAGAAACCAAATTGTTGAGGTAAAATGAAAAAAGCTAACATTTATAAATTATTACTTCTTTCAAACATGTTTATTCCAATTATTCTAAACAACTGATCTTAAATTTCAGCGTTATATAATTACGAGGAAATCGTTACAGTATATAAAGCCTATAGGGAACACCAAAATATTAAATACATGTAGTATGATCTGTGTGTTAATCATTTTATGATATGTCATTAAAATTTTAGTATTTGTGAAAACTCCAGATTAGCATTTCTGTTTTATACTTTTCAGTTGGACGTTTTCACCAAGACGAGTTGATTTTTTCACTTCTATGCTACCCTATTTTTGTTACAGAATAGCATTCAGAGTGCTCTTCTGTCATGGTGGGATAGCTGGAGTGCAGTTGCGGATATGAATCTAACCATGTAGCCATATTTTAGCTAATTTAAAGTGAACGAGGCAAGGGGAGGCGCACAGAAGCACATAACTTGTTGCTATTAGGCTTCTCAAGCTTTACTTAACTCACCATGGTAAGCATTCATAACGCACATTGCTAGGTATAAGGCAGCTCAAATGCGTCTATGGAAGCTGCAGTTGCATTTTAGTATAAGGTAAGACAAACCTGTAGGCTATAGGTCCATGATTATAAATAATGCATCATCAAAATCAGTTTATTTGGCAGACATATGATCAAGTTTTGTGTCTGATTTGGAGCACATATGAACTACCCAGGCCATCTGGTAATGTAGATCAGTGGAATTGCAGCTTAATGACTGCTTATTATAAAAACTTTCCTTAATGCCTGATGGATTTAAAACTGTGTAATACTAGAGTTAACCACAAGGTGGTAGTCAAAGCTAATAACTTATTTAAAAATCTGCTAAAACTCTTGACATATTAGCTTGTGATGTGTTCATTGACAATTTCAGTGAATAAATTGATTTTTAAGAGCTAAAATAGCTGGATACCTCACTAACAAGCTCATACACAATACATAATCTTACCTTCTACGTGATTGAAACAGAATGACAGTCAAGCAATATTCTTAGAACCAGTTTCCTTTCAAGGGAGTATGAGCAGAGGAATGCCATACTGAGTTGCTAAGTTAAACTAAAAATAGGAATTTCACACAAACAGTAAAAAACTGGTTTTGTCATTTTGTGAATGTTTTGAGAGCTTCCAGAAGGACTAGGTGAAGGATCCTGTGACATTTTTCTTCATATCAGGGTGAAGAGCAAAATTAATATGCTAACTTGTGATCAATATTTTCATCTTTTACTTCAAGGTGAAAAGTAAGAAAGTTGTTCCAGATAATCCTGAATTATCTCTAGGGATCTCCGGTATTTCACCTATGACTGAAAGGTAAATACTTTTGCAGCCTTTTTTAAATTTGCTTTTATTTGTCTTTTATGCTATTAAATAAGACCCACTTTTTCCTTTTTTTCTACGTGATACCTTAAAAAATGGAAGGGGGGGGCGGGGAGCATGACAGGTCCAAGAGCTGGTGTGGGAAGGTCATAAAGCCAGCAACTATATGGAAATATAGATGGGGCTTTGCAAGTACGTAAGCATAAGTTGGGAGGAAGAAAAATAGCCACTTGGTTCAGCAGGAGGTTAAACTCTGTGGGAAACAGCAGTGGATGTTAATGCTGGGGTTTGGATAAGTATTAACTCTCTTCAGAAGAAGAATGTACAACCATAATGGATTAATTGATGGCAGCACAGCAGAGCAGCCTGCTGTGCTGCCAGGAGGAGGTCTGATAGTCAGCATGAAGAAATAATTCTTGGCCTGATCCATCCTAAATGAGAGAGTTTGAAACCGGGTTTATCTGTAAGCTGAAGCCAGCCGGCCCTTGCTATGACCAGGGGACCAAAAGCAGTATTTTTCTTATGCAAGCATTCCCTCTTCTGCCAGTATTTTGGGAAAAATATTGACCAGAGTTTTAGGTTTGCATTTTTCACAGGATAGGCAGTAATACCACTTTTAATAATTTTGTTGAGCTCAAATAGAAGATTCTCTAGGAGAGTATTAGGGGAAAGTATGATAAATTTGCTGTCTTCTTATAGTCTTGCTGAGGCATCTGCTTTTGGCCATTCTCAGACATAGGTTGGGTGAACTACGTGGATCTTTAGTCTGACTCACTACTGCT
This sequence comes from Thinocorus orbignyianus, assembly GCA_013400375.1. Taxonomy (NCBI): domain Eukaryota; kingdom Metazoa; phylum Chordata; class Aves; order Ciconiiformes; family Thinocoridae; genus Thinocorus; species Thinocorus orbignyianus. The sequence goes on along the minus strand of VXBW01005696.1, from coordinate 3,357,776 downwards.
TTATGATAAGAAAGAAAGAAAATAAGATTGTGATGTGATAAAGACTTTTTTGCCTTTACTGATTTATATCTAAAAAATGAAAAACCTTTACCTGTCTTCTGTCTCCCTCCTCTCAAATAGCTCCCTTACTTTACTGTTTTCTTGGAAAGAGGTATGTGACTGGTAACATTACTGGTAATCTTACACTAGTAAGATTATAGTATCACAAATGTCTAGCATATTAAGATTGATTTATCTAATCATACGTACATTTTAAGCTCTGATTTGAAACTTATGTTGAGTCTTTTTTAATTTCATATTTATCAGAACACCTGAAAAATGAATGGAAGTGTTAACAATAGCAACGTTAACTCCTTCTGTACATTTTTTCCAAGAGAGATACATGGAGACATTTGTATCTTCCAGAAAGAGAAGCACAGCACAAGTAGGAACACAGCTCATGATGCTCCTGATTGCTACATGAATACACAGTAAAAAGGAAAACAAGTCACTGGATTAAAGAAAAATCCCCTTTGAGATGTTTTGATACAAAGATGCAAAAGAGAACACAAATCCAGTTTGGCACCAACTTCACTTTAGCATTCTTGAAGTTTGTTTTATACAATCCATGATACTGTGCTTAAAAATACAAATTCCTCAGTAAATTTATAAAAATTTCACAAGGGAATTTTATGGATGTATCAATAACTGAAAAATGCATTATCTTTGTGCAGATAAAACTCATTCCAGCACAAAGAACTATTTTTACCATTCTCAGTGCAGATAACTAAATATCAGGTGTATGACACTCTGGAAAAGATATAATATAAGAAGGCCTTCAAAATAAAAGGAGAAGTCATGTGATATTGTCTAAAACAGAGAAAGAATGAATTCATGAGCCCCTCTCCAAAATGTCAGGTAGACAAAGAAGGAAGGAGAAGTAACAAACGCTCATGTGTTCTTTCTCCTGCAAAGTCTGATGCGCACTGAAAACAATGAAGAACAATTAATGTTCAGAGCAGCAGCGTCTTATTTTCCATACAATGAAATAGAAACAGTACCCTTGTGAAAGATAAGCTCATCCACAAAATATCTGAGGGAACTGAAAAGAATGTAAAAGCCAGATTTTTTGGGGGGGTTTCTTGCAGGGTCAGGCCCTAAGCTCGAAGGTAGGTGTGTATGACATGACTAAACAGCTCTTTGACAACATTTTCTTTTCCCTTTTCTGCTTGCTTTTACTGAGAAGAACAAAAATGTGTATAGATAGAAAAGTATCCAAGAAAAGTAGCTCACACTAATGTTTTTCTCTGGTTTGTGGGTGTGACTAGATTAAAGGTCACAACAAATTGAATCGATTGACTCTTTAATTTACAATTTTGATCTTCCAGGGAGAATCCAGAGACTATTTTCCAGGACGTGAAAGAAGAGTGTCATCGAATCTGTATGCTAGCCAGAGAACAAACAGACCAACTGAGTAAATTTAAGATAAAGCCAGAACCTGAAACTGGTAATATCATACTTAAGCTCTTATTGTGATTCAACTGTTTGAAAGCTTTGCTTTATATTTGAAAATACTGTAAATTACACATACATAGAAGTACTTCCACTGTTTACCATCTGCCTTTTTCAAGTCTGTTCACATGGTGCTCAGTATTTCACCAAGAAAATGCACCGCCAGTTTTGGCATTCTATGACGAATGCTCCAAATCACATGCTATAAAAGACAGTCATCACATCAATGGCTCTTGTAATTGTTTTGTCCCTTGGAGTGAGAGGCAGGCACTTACTACATGTGATATCCCATCATACTGTGTGAACGACAGCACTTGCTTGCTTTTAATTTAGCTGTCAGTTCAAAAGATGTCTGTTATGAATGTCTCTGGCCCCATGTCTGTTAGAGGAAGACTGCTGGACTGAGGAGAGTCAGAGGACTTCTTTTTTAGACTTCCTTGTGTAGGCTTCTGACTACCGTTTTGTTATGTGGGACAAGAGCTTAATCCAACAGTTCCTGAAAACAAAAAGGCTTGATTTTTGTTGCAGCTGGAAGAGATCTTGAGTGTCCAGTTCTGCTAATGCTTACACTTAACATGTAAGCTACTGTGGGTATTCCCTACTAGCTTTACTTAATAGTAGGATCAGACTCTTAAGTGATTGCCAAAAACACCTGCCAGACTTAAATAGTTAAAGCAGAAGATGCTGATTTCAGGACTTGCTTCTAATTTAGGTTACACCGTTACCAAAGTTTTGTTACACAAAGTGCTGGTGTCTACCTTGTTGTCTTCAAAGCGCCATGTCTGATTGTTATATTCTGATTGCACACTACTAAACTTTATTATTTGGGGGTGGGAATTTTGAGGATGAGTATTTGGTGACTTATTTCACAATTTATTTGTTTTCCTTAAATGAGTGCATAACTCAACTGTGAAAAGCTATGCATGATACAGATTTAATTGCTTGATTTCTGTGGCCCACATTACCACAATATCTGAGTGATGTCAGCAGGCTGCTGTGCAGTAAATGTGTTCTGAAGTTATTCTGTCACCTGATTAGGAGCAATCATGTATATCATTACTTTTTTCACTAATGAAATGCCAAAAATTAAGTGGAAATTTTCAAAACAAAGGGAAAATAAGGTCCCACTTATGAGTAGTTATTCAGTTTAAATATTTACCTAATTTGGAAACCAATGGAAGTTTGGTACCTGAATACATTCTAAAATTGTGCTCATGGTGCCTAGCATGTTCTTGGCACCGTGTGAAATGGTGTTGGTTCCAGCTTCTATTTACGCCAGAACACTTGTGTAAATATATGCAAGTATGTGTTAAGAGTACAGGACAACATAATTTTCAATCAAATGAAAATGTTTGTAGCCACAAATCAAAGACAAATAGACTTGCCAGAATTGCCTGTTTTTATTTCAGTTCTGATAAATTTTGTGTCAGAGCTGGTGTTTGTGAAAGAGAACTATGCCTTAAACTGATTTCAAAGAGGAAAAAAAAAAAAAGGTTCAAAAGCCAAGGAGGAAGATAAAAACCTCTCAGGAAAAATATCCCAACACTTCATCTTTAATAGTTATACTTCAGTGGACTATTTAATGTTTGCTTCATTCTTTTTTCACAGAAATACAGTTTTCCATGCCGATACAGTGTACTGATAAAACTGATGAACAAGCAGAAGAGCTTTTTAAGCCTCGGGTTATAAAGGATATAAATAGAGGTGCATCATGCATCACATCTATCACACCAAGAGGAGTGGGCCAAGATGAGGACAACAACTCTGTAGAATCACTTTCTAAATTTAATGTCAAGTTTCCACCTACAGACAATGACTCTGCTTTCTTGCAGAGCACTCGGGAAAAACCAACAGTTCCTTGTACTGGTATAGCTGAAAACATACTTCAAGATCATCATTTTAACCTGGAGCACAGAGACCATGCTGTTAACCTCAGTAAATTGGAACCTAACTCATTTGAAGCTCATGGACTTGATCTCATGACCTCAGCTTTACAAAGCTTAACTACTGTTGACAAAACAAACCCCCCAAATCATGCAAACATGCCCATAGAAAATACCCGTGACAAAACATGTTTGAAAACAACAGACACTGGTTTCACATTTCTACCTAAGCACACAAACCAGGATGTACCTGAAGTAATTTTTTCTTCTTTAGAAGCTGCTGGGACAACCATCAGAGGTCCTCATCAGGTATATTTCTATAAATACCGTACATTTCAAAAAATTATGATTAAAAAATCCACTTTGCAAAGATCTTTAAGACAGGATTAATATATGAGCTATATCATCACTCTGTTTTTAAGAAAATCTCTCCTGTCAGTTCTTCCTGATACTGCAGTATGTATACAAGGCACTTTTTCAGCAAAAGGGCAGGAATTTAAGCAGATAGAAGCACTGGATATGCTTGCACAAATTTCAGTTCATTTAGATATTAATTGCTTCTATATCTATTTCAAAGCTGTCATTAATCTTATATTGCCCCCTAGATTGCTTTCTTTCTACCCTTGATCTCAGTTGAATAGGGCACATAATTGTTTTAATTGTTTTTAGTGTACAGCAGAGAATATGACAAACGGACTAATTAAAAAGCTGAACAGATAAATACTTCACTGTGGGAAAATGTTCTACTTTTTATCTCAATCTGAGGTTTAAACAGCACCCTATTCCTCACCTCTAAAAAGACTTAAGTTTTTTTCTTCAGAGTTTAAGGAAGAAAGCATATTTGCTTTTTCAAAAGAAGGGGAAGTTCACTAAAATATTTTATTTTAGGTTTATGTAGGTAGTTTGCGCTTGAATTTCAGGTATAGCTACCTGAAGTCCATGGGAGCTTCTGAAAGCAAGGCCCAGTGATGCAGAAAAACATTTCAGCAAGTTCTGACAATCACGACTGAATATGTTGCTTCTTTGGTGTAAACATCCTGTCTCAACTGAAATGGCTGGCAAAATTACGAACCTTTAAGGACTGATTTTTTACACTTCTGTGGCTTTTCTCACACCTTGTGAGAGGACAGCTTTTAGAGAATAAGCAAATAGTGATATTTAGGATTTCTGTGAGGGCTGATTTGGCATATTGTTAATGTAAATATACATTAATGTGGTTTTGTGTTCCTTGCTAATGACAAGGTACATGCAGCAGAAGCGCTTTACCTCGCAATTTCACCACTGCATGACCTGCAAACAAACATTTGGAAAGCATTTGTAGGACATGATAGCTTTGATGTTTACTTCTAAAATGCACCCAATCTAGTTTAGTTTCCTACTGCAAATGAGTTTTGGATGAGAAGTTTGAAGAGTAGAAAGTTTGCTCTTCTTCATCATTGTATTTTAAACCATAAGCTTGATTTTTCAAAATGTATTTTAAATATCTATTTATAATGTAAGATACCTTAATTCTATACCAACTTACTAATGACCGTTATTGTGCTCTATTTTTCATTCATCTTCAGTTAAAGTTGTGACTGAATTAAACAAATTAAACCATTTATTTTATCACTAGTAGAATTCCTGTGGAGCTGTGAAGCATTCAGTCTACTGCTTGTTACTGTCCTCTTTTCCTGTATCCCCTCTCCAGCTTGTTCTTTTACTAGTTAGTCTGTGTATTCATTTCTCAATAGATGGCACCCTGCATTGTTTGTTACAGCAAGTGAAACAGCTGGTATGTGATTATAAATTGATAGGAGAGTATGCAGCTTAAAAAAGTAGAAAAGATTTGCAGTTGAATAGCAATAAGCCTTTGGTTTGATTGTTGGTATTTCTGCAAAAGAAGATTAATTTGGAGCCATAGTTTAAATTGTAGATGATCTACTTTATGGAGAAAATACAATAACACTAACACTTGGAGAAAAGAAAGGCAATAGTGAACTGTTCTAGTATTTGTAAGTCATATCTACAATAGCACTGTAGAACATACAGGACATCAATTAAAATGTTCTATCTTATACAGAAGCTGGTTTGAAACAAGGCAGTATTACTTTAGGATCCATTAAATATACATCTGTGTTTATCAGTATATTTAAACATGCATCACCTTTATTCAGCTGCCTTCAAAAGAGGTTTTTAAGTATTTTTCCCAATGAATTGGACTCGGCTTTAGTTTTATCTAACTGATAATTGTGCTAAAGATTTTATTCACAAGATAATATAGGCGTAGATTAAAATACTAATTTTTTTTTTAAATTACTTGCATACACGTCCTTTCGACTGTGTCAACCTTAACAAAATTTTACATGAACTTTTTCTTAGTATTTTTACCACCTTTCTAAGGGGTGGTTACACTGCTTACAGATTCCATCATCCCTGCCCCTGGTGAAGCTCCAATAGAGAGGAATTATATACCTGACTTTTTCTCCTAGTGTAGCTAAAACCTTCAAGTATTTACTACATATGTTAACTTATAAAATGGAAAACCCCATAAATGCAATAGATTTGGCAACAGTAAGTTCTTGGAACTGCTCTCAGTTGCTGTAATAAATTTAGCTCTTTCCTTCTATGTGGATACTAAATGTGAAAACTCAGTACTGTTTTCTTAGGATGTAACTTTTTAAAAAAACATGTGACTGAAAAGAGCAGCAGATTAAAATAAACATGGATATTAGTGGACCTAGGATTTTACAGACTACATTTAACTGAGACTTGCATGTAGATGCATGTATTTATTGGTATTCACAGTTTGAGGAGGTTGTTTCTACAAAAAGTAGTTCTAAGAATGTTTATGATTTTAAAAGCAAATCAATAGTCTATTGATCTTAATCTGAATGTTAATGTTTTTCAAATGGAACATCTGCTTAAATATACCCCTGTTCTAAAAAGCATATTAGGCACATGCCTAACGCTCAAAGAAATGGAAGTTAAGTGCCTCCCTCAGTGGGTTGCTCCCTATGTCGTGCTTGCAAGATTAGAAATCTTACTATGTCTTTTATGGTGTTTTTACAATACTATTTTATCTTTTTTTTTAAATGGTGCTTTACATCATAACATACTAGAAACAAGTAATTCTAAGCACATTTCTGTAGGGATGTTTAAGTGTGTCAGCGTCTAGTAGATTTAATATGCAATTTACACCAGCAACATACAATAAGTCGACTCTTTGAGCTGAAAAAAGTGGTGTGATTGCACTTAATTACTAATTAGTCAATTTAATTATATGGATTGCTGGCCATAATGAAAGACAGTAAATCTGCTATTGCTATCTGATAAGCTAAACACTGTTTAATAGGGAATAGGCAGGAAATTGACTACAAGAAGTTTAAAAAAAGAGGTTTAACTGCTATGAAAGGCACATTAGTTGTACAGTGAGTTACCATGGGAGGAATAAACAATAGGTTTTAACTATTTGACATGATGAAATTTGAATTAGAGCTGAAAATTAGAACTCTTGAGTAATCAATAGCAAGAAATCTAAAACTTCTGAAGAAACTACTTTTGAAAGTATTCTCGCTTCCTTTTCCATGTGTGAGTGAAGCAAGAGAGAAGAAAACGGAGCCAAAAAAAAACTCTAGGGTGCTCTCCTTTTCTGGGTTCCATCCCCACATAGAGCTCATACCAGCTTGCTGCCACTCTGGCTACTTTGCAGTCACGGCAGCATGCATTTAGTTTTCAATTTACACAAAACCTAATCATCCTGGCTGTGTAATGATACTATGTGTTTTATCTCATGTTGCTAATACTTAAAGTAATGAAACTTAATTTTTAACTTTACTTTGAAAACTAATAAAAGACTTTTTGATTCCTAGTTGGTATGATGCTAAATAATTAATGTGCACTCTGATTTAAAGTATGTATCAGGCTGAAGTCCCTTGAACTCCCACATCAGATAAACAAACTTGCTGGCTTTGAACTAGCTACCTTAGGGACCAAAAGCACTACAGCTGCTGAACCAAATTTACCATGGTTTGCAGAATTACCTGAATGCATGGGTAGGTATTCAGATGGTCCCATTGAGTTTGATGCTGTCATGGCAGCAGCATCAGGAATCCCAAAACGGGTTATTTGAAACACATTTACACTAAAAGGCAGTCAGAACAAGTAAGCAACTTGAGCCATACGACGTTGCTCTGGTCATTGTGTAAGTAAACTGAAAACCAGTTACGTATCAATAAGAATAGAAATAAAATATGATTCATATTAACTCTCTACAAGAAACATTTTATTCTAAGGTAAAAATGTGTTTTCTCATTTCCTTTAAAAGACTGTTATGTACTATGGCTCCCACAGTAAAATACTGAAATGCAAAGTTAAAGAAAAGCCTTAATATGTATCAGAGCGATACTGCAGACTTTTGCTTGTAGTAATATCGTTAATAGATACCAAGGCATTTTAAGTGTTTGCAAGGATAGTATGTTTATAGAGCTTTAAGAAACCAAAGTTCTAACTTGCTTTCCTTAAGCAAGAACTCTATAGTTAATGTCTCTGGCCAGACAGGTGTAGAGGACACCTAGTGTAAAGAGACAGGTATTTTTTTTATATAAATATAAACCACAGCATAAAGTAAACCACAGCAATAATCATTTTCTGTTTCTTTTAGCTCATTTGGCAGCCTCAAGACAATGATTTGCTGGCACAATCTTATACAGACTCTGAACTGAATCAGAGTGGAATATGTGAATTCTGTCGAGAAGTTTTCCCACCATCTCTAACATCTAAGGAAGATTTTCTTCGGCATCTGAATTCCCACTTTAAAGTACAGTCTTAACGTATGAGTATTCAATGGATCACTGTTTTGCATACATCTGATTTTTTTTTATTCAATAGATATGCTAAGAATTTAAGAATTAAGACTTCTTGTAACAAGAACTCATGACTGAAATTGTTTGTCAGATAAGTACATTTTTAATTATCCTTTGACAAGGTAAAATAAAATTGTAAGTCATTCAGTACTGTAATTCACATTACTGTCTGTTATGCTTCAATATTACCTTTGAGAGTGATGTTAAACACCTTTTTTCTTTTCTTTTTTTTTTTAATTTTTTTTATTCCATTAATCATAGCCTGATTAATGGCTTAATCTGGCTGGGGAAACTGGTGTAATGCTAATATCCAGTATGCAGTATTCTCAGTATCCAGTGATGTGATTATGTTTTCCTTGAAGTAAAAAGGAAGAGAAGTAGACTCTCATTTTTAATTTGTTATAAAGTTTCCAAATTTCACTTACAATAGTGAACCTCTTAATTCAGACTCTTGTAAAATCATCACAGTAACTGAATGCCAGGTGTGTCAAAATTAGGATAGGCTTGTTCGCTAGTAATATAAATAAATGGTTGACTTTCCTAGATGAATTGTTTACTATGTAGAGTAATTAAACATAGCCCATAAATGACCTTTTTGCCAAAATGTAACAGTAGCAGTTTTGTGGATATCTGTTGCACTATAAAAAATAAGGACTTTGTTCATGTACCTTTTAGCATTAATAATTAGTAAAAATACTTTCATGGAAAAGGTTATATTAGTATGAGTTAGAAAAGATTGAGCTTCCCCTAAAACTAATAATAACAAGGATTATTTCCCTTTCCTTCTGGTGTGCTATGAAGGATTGCTCAAGTCTCTTACAGGCTAGAAATTAAAGAGGAAAGCCTTATCACCCAGATCTCAGTGACTTAATCATTAACCTGAATATGCTTAGTGGCTTTCTCAAGTGTTTAGTTGAAACATTGTATTCTGGTAAAGGTTTGCACATTTTCTGGATTTTCTGGGATCAAATAAAAAAAAAAGTGGGGGAGGGGGGGTTTACTAACTAATTTAAATTAATGATAAAGGGTGAGTTGGAGCTTTTTGCATTTGAACTGAATAGAGGTTTAATCCTGGTATTTGATAATTAGCATTAATATTTTCATAGCAGCAAAGCACAACAGTTTCTCTTTTCAAAGATTTGTTTGCAGGTGACCAGTTTCTGGAAGAATTGACACCTGCATAATTTTTAGAAATGGATTTTTTTTTCTGCAATTATTTTCTGTTTTAAACATCTCGTGCTTGTGACTGGCTGTCAAGAGGGTGTACTGTAATAAACAGCAGTGTCTGCTGCATGACCTAGAGAGAGAGTTTGTTGCTATGATCATCTCCAAGGCCCGGCAGGTGCCCAGCGCTGCGGAGGGTAGGTGCATCCCTGGGCTCGGCGTGCGAAGGACCTCCCCGGAGAGCACGGCTGGGGGTGGTCCTTGGGAGAGACAGAAGTTCCAGGATTGGGAGGAGGGAAGGGGATTCGCACATCTCCAGCCAGCCCGACACAAAACCGATTTGTTTTCTCAACCGTTAAATTCGAGCTCGGGAGCTCACGTTATGAAGAGCTGATCAAACTGCGAATTACCTTTAAAGAAAATTAAGTCATCTGTTCGCGTGTGTCCCGTCCGCCCGCCCATGCATGGACGCGTTTTCCCCATGAGCTCTTCTGCTGACAGGGAAGGGAGGGGAAGGGCAGGACAGGGAGCCCAAGCCCCCGAGCCGCCCCTGGCTCTTTGTTCCTGGGGTCAGCCTGCGACCCCGCCCCGCTCCGCCTGCAGAGCTGGGCTCCCCAGCAGCCAGGGCAGGGCAGGAGGACGCGGTTGTCCAAAGCCTCCCAGACCAGCAGAACCCATCCATCTCCTGCTATGAGAGCTCCTGCCTACTGCGGCGTCTTAGGAAGCTGTTAGATTCGGTGTGCGTAAAACTATTGCTGCCTGAGGGTGTCCAGATAGGGTCACCGATCAGAGACCACTGCGAGGGGCACCAGTCTGGTTTATAAATAAACATAAGTAAATAAATAAATAAACCAATCTCACGCTAAGCAGTTGTGAGCGACTTGAAGTGGGAGGTGAGTGTGGTCCCTCAGTGGGCCCCACTCATACAGCTTTCCTGGCAGAGGCTGCTGCTGCCAGCAGGGGCATCTGCTTGATTACACTCAGCAGAGGAGGCTCCACTATTCCTCCCCTCTACTCCCCCTGCCACACAACCTCAACTCAGCAGAGTTACCAGTTAAACCCAATCGGGAAGTGGGATTTCATTTAAAAAAAAAAAATCTGGGAGAAGGAAGTGGAGTTAGAGAGGGAATAAGGAGCAGCAGACTTGTGCCAAGGTGTTCTACCGAATTCCTTCTCTGCCAGGGCCAGCAGAGTCCTTTCGGGGCAGCCCCGGGTGTGAAGCCGCTCTCAAGGCTCCCGTATGGGCAGGGCTCCCTTGCCCTGCCGCCGGTACCGCGCTATTCGCGGGAGCCCTAGCTCTGACTCGAAAGCAAGAAATCAAACCGCTCCCCTTTCCCACCCAGGGGGTCTGGGCGGCACGCTGGGGCGTCACGGCTGCCTCAGCCTGCTGCGAGGGCTCGGTGGCGGTGGCCGGGTAGAACACACGTAGATCCTCTGTCTCCCTGGCTAACTCGACAGCTGCTCGTAGCTCCAGTAATTAGACTGTCAGTGCTTGTTAGAGGAGAGGAAAACGCTCCTATGACAGATTCCACGAGTCCTCTGTGTTTTAAGATCTCACAGAAATCACCAGAGCATTAACTGGGATCTCTTATTTCTCCGGAATCGGAAGGGAAGAAGTTCCCTCTGCCATCTCGCACTCCAATCAGAGCTCTCTTCCGACTCCCATGAAACACAGTGAATTCACTTTAAGAGGCTCAGAAGAAGTTATCTTCCTTCCCTCCCTACCCGGGAGGAAGAGCGAGAGCTTCCTGGTCGTGTGAACTTTTAAAACCCCTTCCTCATATTGCTGAATTTAACTAAACAGGTAACAGACATGTAGACTTTTCTCCATTAACTGAGCGGAGGAGCCGCTCCGCACACGATCCTTCCCCATGCGAGATAAGGTTAATTCAGAGGATGCTCAGAGACACTGTTCCCCCTTACGAACAAAAGCACTGAAGCATCAAGCCGAGATGCTCCTACCCCCACCCGTGGTTCGCTCAGCAGATGAGACTCAGAGGAGGCGATTTCTTTTCCTCCCTACCGTACTTCCCCTTTCCCCCGCAATCATACAAGGTTAACTCAACAGAGGAGTCTCAATCCAAATGGCAACTGGGATTGCATTTAAAAAAAAAAAAAAAGAAAAAAAAAAAGAAAAAAACCCACACTGAAGGAAGGGGAAAAAAAAATCAGAAATAGGGAAAGAAAAGAGAAAAAGCAGCAGGCTGATTACGAGGTGTCAAAACTGCCAGGAGCAAGAAGGTGATAGCAATCAGGGGTGAGAAGAGTGCGCCATTCGTGCGGGGCAGCTAATTATCCGTCTCATTTGAGAAGAGCAGCATTCGAGGCAGCAGCGTTCGCCTGCTGAACGGTGACAGATTGGCGCGGAGGAGAGGGGAGGTGTTAAAACAATGGAGCTGGGCTTGCGAGCCCTGCTGCATGCTAATCAGCCCGGCCTCCTTCCTTCCTTCCTTCCTCCCTTCCTTCCTTCCTATCTATCCCTCCCTCTGCTTGCCTGCCTGCCTGCCGCGATCCCTCCTTCTCGCTGGTCGCATGACAAACCCTACACAATCAGGCCCCTCCGCAGCAGGCAGCACCGCACCCGGCATGGGTGGGAGCCCAGGCAGGGGCCCGGTGGGACCGGCCGGCAGGGCGGCAGCACCCGGGGGGATCGGGCACGCTGGTGGGTATCAGTAGTAGATTGCAGACCTCGCCCTTAGGACCCAGGCTTCCAGGAGCCCGTCAGTATGTGTCCCCACAAGGGGCAAAGGCGAGAGCGAGACTTCGTACAAATCCTGTGGGGTCCTTGCGCTGACATCCTGGCTCCCTCTTCCCCGCAGGAGGTCAGACGAGAGCCGGCAGCACAGCGGTGCTTCCCAGGGAAGCCCTGGACCAGGCCCGCAAATGCAGAGCTGTGCCAATTCGTGATGGGCTCCAGGGGCTCCATTGCCTTCTTATTTCTGCACAGTGACTAGAGTCTGGAATGTTGAACATGTTGTAAGCAAGTTGTATGGCCTCTCTTCCACTGCTGGATTTGCCTCTTGGACTGCTGGGCCTTGCAAGCCTGAATGACCACATGTACCCAGTTTGCACCCTGTGAGAAGGTACAGAAAGGGCTGGCCTTCCTTCAGAGCAGGAACAACCATTCCCATTTACAAATAGGCTCTGCAGAGAGAGGAGAAATGTTTTGCATGGGATCACTTTGGCCTTGGCTTTCCCAGAAAGTCCACACTCTGGGAATCACAGGGCAGACCCTGGCACTGCAGCGATAGCAGCCCAGCTACAGCAAGTGCTCCTCTCTGCCAGGAGAAGCAGAGGAATGAGCGTTGGAATGTTTACTCTCCAATATTTCTCAGTTTCCATTCCATCCTGCCCTGAAAGATTTCTGATTACTATACACTTCAAAATAGTATTTATTACAGATTTACATAATCTGTATGTTTTATGTTAAGGGAATAACACATTGATGCAGTACTACTGAAAGGAGTTAATCTAAACTATGTAGTGTCTGCTATAACAGAGTTCCAGCTAAAACATATCCTTGTTTCCTGGCACTGACAAGTAACACATATCCAGAAGGACACTGCCCGGCACATTAGGTAAGCTGCCAGGTGAAGCTATTGCTCGATTCCTGAACCTTCACTGGTTTATGGATCAGCCCTCGGCAAAATTGAATGATATGCGTCTCTATGTAACCTCCCATTTAATTTAAGAAGCGTTATTTCAAATTGCATGTGCCTGTTTCACGACAGGATTCATATGGGTAAGCAAACACTGAAATGGATTAAAATGTTTTAGGCCCAAGGTAAGTGGCACGATAACTCAGGTTGAACACTATTTAAAATAGATTTGAGTGCATGTATGGCTAGGCGGTAGTAATAGCGTTTAAATTTTGTTATTCTAAGTCTGTCGTTGAGTGTACTTGATGAGATTGTCCATGAGCATACAGATGGTGAGATTTTCGTGCTTCTGTGGCATACTGACATCTCAGGCTGTAAAAATAAATTCCCAGATCGCTGCAATACCTAAGAAGCAGAAAAATGCAGTCCACCTTAATGCTCAACATTGGACTGGTTTATGTTTTAAGAGATTGTATAACACTAGATACACAAGCTTATGCAAATCGAGAATACTGATTTAATGGATTTATAACTAAAGCAAAATTCAATATAACCTCTGTGCCCTTCTTTAAAGAGATTATTTTTTCTGTTCTTCTGAATTTAGAGATATAAGGGATGGAGGTAAAAACTTGCCTATTATCTAATATTTTTAAAAATTGTACATAAGGATGAAAGCAGGAACTAACTTTTCATTAGGTCAAGCTTACTTTTCATTAAAAGATTCTCAGATGGTTTCTTGATTTCACATAATTTTCCAAACTAGTATCTAATTATTATACCTATTTTGATAATTTATGTGCACTGAAAAGGTATTTCCATGGAAGACGAACACTGAGATATCTTCTCGAATAGAATAGCCACGGATTTTCCTGCCTAAGAAGCCCTAGTGTGGACCGATCCGTGCATCAGCCTGTTCAGCCTGGAAACCCACACTGATATTGCTCACAAATAGCTGAGGTAGGGCACCCCTATTGGTTAACGTCTGGCCGCAGACAAAGTGCTGTGCTTATTAAGGTCTCTGAGCTGCCCGAATTAAACATTTTAAATAAATATACGTAGCAGGGTGATATGGTGAAAATGAGCTAAAAGAAAAACATTTTTCAGAGATAAGTACGTACTTTTAAAAGGTTTAAAATATTCAATCGGTGGAAAAAATAACTACTTGTAAAAACGCGTGTATTTTCATTATGCTTAATTTGCCATTCAAAACAAGTTTTTCTTAATAAGCTCTATTGTTTCTATCTGTTTTGTGAAATGTAATACGTGTGAGACAGAAAGCAGACTCGGAATGTGAATGAGTCTTGTTTTCTCTTTCTCCCTTTCTATCGTTTTTAAAATACTACTTTATTCATATTCACAGGCATCTTTAAGTCGAGAAAAGGATTAATGGAAGCGGCATGGCATTCCTGAGGTCATGATCTGAAAAGATGAAACATGAAAGCTTATCTGCTAGTCTTTTCCAATATCTTATTTCTGTGCAAGATAAGAGTCTCCATAAGCAAAACATTCTACGGTTAATAGTTATGTTTTCGCTCTCAGCAGTGACACAAGCTTTGTCAGGTTTTCGCTGTTTGCATAGTCCATTAAAATACTTTTAATAAATGACTCGTTGTTTTAAAAAATCGCCACACTATCACCCGAGTAAAAACATCTATATCCTCCCAATCCTACGGCGTCAAAAAGTATAGTCTCTCAGGGCAAAAGGTTACGGAGCCTTCAAAAAGGTTTTCCATCTGTCACCAAGCGCGACATCAAGCCCTCTAGGTGCTGTGAAAATGATTTTCTCCGGAATTCTCTAGCCCAAAGACGCCATCCTCTTAATTACAAGCATTTGAGATCAGGAACGCCACTGAATTCCCTGGAGATTCACGGGAGATATGCAAAAATAATCTCTTTTCTTGCTCGCCTGCCAGGGCTTCTGTACCTGCCCACAAGGCAGTCGGCTCATTTGTTAGGTAATGATGGATGAACCAAGGCAGCCCGTGCAGCTGCACCACCACCCCTCCTGACACGACTCGTACGCTGCCATTGAAAGTTTCTTCTTTCTAATTGACCGCCGGCAAAGGAGTGACAAATCATGTTCTATTTATTGTTTTTATTGATTAACTGCCCTTCTCGCCGTCACAAGGTTCCTGTACGCGGGCTATTCACGCGCACGGGATAACGGCATGAGACAAGTCGTTGAGATCGCGGACCGGGAGACTGTCAGAACATCTGCTTACAACAGGTGCCCTGACAAACCCCAGCAGCTATGCCTGGGGTCAGTGTGCACGCAAAAGGACACACGTGCAGACGGGGTGGGGACTCGAGCCTTTGTGCGACAAGCCCGTGCCTGCACAGCAGAAACTGAGCCTCCGGTCGGGCGAGAATCCCATCTACAAATGTCCATTAGCACTTTTTTCCAGGGGTGACAACCAGGTGATAGGCCATCCGACCCACCAATTTCTCAACAGTCGGGCGTTGGAGGTTTCTGTTGGGTTAAAGCGATTGCAGCAGTCGCGGGAGGAGGCACGCAATGTGAAGTGAGCGGGAGAAAAAATACCATTGTAGTCTCATGCAAGTTCTCCTCCAGTACAGAACCAGACCAACGGAACTAGCTGGCTTGAGTGATACTGTTCAAAGCGCCCATAGACCTGGTGGCGGAGACGTCTGGAGAGGCTCTGATAGTGTTGCCAATTCGAGCAGTGTAGACTACATTTTTAATATGAGGAAACATGTACATAACTCTGGACATAAGGGTGGGGGCGTAAAAAAGTCACGTCCAAGCTCAATAGGAGCACGGGAGAGAAACCTCGGGCTCCATGCCATCCGAGATGTGAAAGCCCACGGAGACTCAGCAGCCAAAACCGCACACACTGATTTTTTAATAGAGTTCTCATCCATGTGTCCATTTAACTGCAGTTGATACAGATCAAATAAGCTTGTTACTTATAGATTCCCAGTTGCCTCAAGTGATACAAGACGGTAGCAACAGGAATACCCCTAATTAGAATGGATTGATCTGATTTCTTTATTCAGGGAGTTTAGTGTCCCTAAGTATTCAAAGAATTATAAAAGTCTTCCAGCATAAAGCCGCCAGGTTTAGTCCTCCTGCCCAGGGAACAGGAACAGCAGGTTTCCTTATACCACTAAAACTTCCTTTCCTTCTTTTGTATCACTTCTGAAATCTCCTTCATCATACTATTCCCTCCATTTCTCCGAAGATTTTATTTCATATAATTT
The DNA here is from genome assembly GCA_013400375.1 of Thinocorus orbignyianus. Taxonomy (NCBI): domain Eukaryota; kingdom Metazoa; phylum Chordata; class Aves; order Ciconiiformes; family Thinocoridae; genus Thinocorus; species Thinocorus orbignyianus. Next base: position 3,341,573 of record VXBW01005696.1, on the reverse strand, counting down.
TGTGTATACACACACACACGTACTTCGGGCAAAATAAATCTGAGAAGAATATGTAGCTGGAAAGTAATTCGAAATATTATATCAGTTGGTCATGAAATAGCTTCCTACACCTTAGCAAGGTTTTAAGAGTTGTCATTTTTAAATTTACTTTGTGTAGTGATAACTTGGCATTATATGCCACGATCGCAATTGCAACTGTTTGAAGAATCTTGTAGTAATCTGTGAACGCGTCTTCTAAGAGACAAAATCCCGTATGCCTTACAAATCCCTTTGATTTAGTTTTGCATGCGGTTTTATGTTATTTAAACGCATGCGTGTTGTTCCTCCATGCAGGTCTTACCGACCTGAGCACAAAAGAGGCAAGCACGGAGGAGCCGATATTACAAGCCTTGTGTGCCCAAAGTTTCACCCAAAGCTCTGTCGAGGCGGGGGTCAAGTGTGAAAAAAGACCAATGCAGATGTTATCAGCTGAGAGTCTGTAGTCATGTAGTCAAGTTCACAAGCCCATTAAAATGTAATGGGTGTAAGTGCAGTAAGCATTTTTAAGGTAGTCTTGCTTTTTATTTCATGCAGAATACCAGGAATGCCAAGAAATGCCCCTCCGGCCCGAAGACGCTACAAACACAGAAAGAAAAGACAGCCCCTTCAGCCTTTTTCGACCCCACCATCCGGTGGAAAATGGATGCAAGACCTGAAACGAGATTCTCACAACTGTCAAACCTCTTTGGGCTTCAAGGGAATCGTATGGCCAACAAATCCAACTTCACTTTGATTGTAGTCAGTCTATCAAAGAGAAGAGATTACCGAATGGCCGAACAGCAATTACCTAGACCTTTGCGTGAGGGTAACAAGACGATAAGGATGATAAGACTCCCACAGCATTTCAGAAGGTCCATATTTCCCACTGGGCCTAAGTGACTTTTCCATTAAAGGGTGAAGAAAATGGCTATTATAAGAAAATGCCGGTGAAGAAAACGTTCCTATATATCAGACTGGTTGCGTCTTTGGATAAAGAGTTTGTAGGAAATAACATAGAGACTGGACTTACTGTCTTGCTGCCCTCAAAATCGGTCCCTTTCCTTTTGTGATGTTTCCAAGACGAAGCTAAGAGGGTATTAGCTTTCTTTTAAACAACAAAGTTCGTGGCGTGTGTGGGTGTATTTGTGTCGGGACGGGAAGTTTCTTTCTTTAAAAATAAAACTGTTCCTTGGCCTTTTTTTTTTTTTAACTAAGGGTAAAGGGACACTTCCCCCTGGCAGAAAGTTCGAATCTTCTCGCTTTCTCTTCCCAAAATAAACGCCTTGTTACAATTAGATACGTGGTGCCCTAAAAAAAAAAAAATGAGCAACAGCTTCCAGGTATAAGTATGCACCAAAAAAACAAATAAATAAATAAAAAAATTTAAAAAAAAATAAAAATCTCTTTGAAGAAGCAGACTAACCTCAACCTGTATCGTTAAAGTCGCAGCGCTGCGGTGAAATACCGTTAAACTGGGCTCTTAAAGTTTTATTCGGTGGCATTTTCTTCTGCTAATTGCGTTGGCGACGAGGAGATGCTGTGAGTAATAAAAATTTTCCCATAGGGACCCGTGCCGGAGAGCGCTGGTGATTAGTTGAGCTGCCATGTCTAGTAGATCAGAGGCTGGGATGGAGACTGGACTAACTTTATCGTCTTATTTAAATGTGATGATTTTCTCATTTGTTGCATTGTTTGTATTAATACGAATATCTTGTTATGTTTGTTTTGTCTCCTGGGAGCCAATAAAGCTGTGAAGTTTTTCTTTACACCAAATGCAGCTCTACGGGCGATCAATCAATGGGTAGTTTTTGGATAATCTGCGAGAGTGAGAAATCTAATAAAGCAAGCAACTAAAAAAAGGAAAACAAAGTCTATTTTCTGTTAGGTTAGCTACGTCAGGAGTCAGGCTTTCCACCATGCCTTTATAAGATATTTAAACAGCTACATTTAACTATCAGGGCAGCCAAACCTCGCTAAATTAACTCGCTGGCGTATAAAGCAAAAAGTTTAGACATCGTGACCTCGGCAGCACTGTGGGTGACTTACTCTTACAATTAAATTTACTTTGACACTTGCATTTCTCCCCACCTCCTCCTCCGCAGTGCTATATGAAAACACATTAAGGCGAAATAGGGACCAATCATGAAGTGAGAGAACAAATAAGTGAAAATTTTAAATTACTGTTGCTTTCCTATACCAGGTATAAAGTTAAGAAATAGGTAGACAAAGACGATATAGTTAACTTCGAGGTCGCAACAAGGTCCGTAGGAAATCATGCCGTTTAATTTCAAGGCAGCAGTTCTCTTATCACAACAAAATGAGTTATAAACAGATCAAAATAACAATCTGAATTATCTAGCATTAGTGGCTGAACTGAACAGCCCCAGATTACGTGATGAATTGTTAAATTGCAGTAGCATTGTTTTGGAATTGCTAATTAAAAAATAAGTAAACCCCCATGACTCTGGATATGACAACTGAAAATACCCACAAATTATTTAATAAATGAAGCGTCTAACAACTCTAACACTTCCTGCTCGCCTTGTTAATAAATGTAATTTGAGGTAGATTTAAAAAATCTCCCATCTAAACAGTGAATTCATTACGCGACGTTCAGATCTCCAGATGCCTATGGACTCCTCGGAATTAGGTGTTAAATAGACAAAAGTGAACCAAACTGCCTTTAAAAGCACAGCATGACCATGTAATTCTTTTTCCAGTTTGTGGTAAAAAATGATGAAACTTCTTTCCAAGTAGCTATCACCCAGATTTAGTGTGAAAAGTAGTGTAATTGTAATTCACGCCATCAGGGTCTATCACTGATAGACTATCAGCTGTTCTGTAGTTAGGAAGGCTTTCTTTTCAAATAGGAAAGCTGCCAAGTGCTCTGTGATACCTCCAGCAAGCTTATCGGATGGAAGATCGGAGCCAAAACAGCAGCTGCACACATATGCAAATTGGCAATTAATAGTATAACATTCTGGGGAGGTTTGTGGTTGTTTTTTTTTTTTTTTTTTTTTTTTTTAATATGGGAAAGTATAGTGGAGCCACCTTAATATTAACCTTAACAGTGACAGGGAACTTCTTGCCTGAGCGGCCAAAGAATAATTACCCTCTGGAGAGACTTTCACTCTATTACTTTCTTCCTTCACACAAAGATCAAAGCTTTGTTGTCCTGCCGAGTTTGTCTCCATCATGAAAGTTAACTTCAGGCGATTTAAAGAAAAGAAAAAAAAAAAAAAAGGGGGGGGGGTTGGGGGGGGCTACCTTGTAGCTTCAGCTCTAGAAAGCAGGGAATCGTGGCAATTCGCGCTTCCCTCCGCCCCCGCAGCAAATGACCAAAAAAAAAAAAATTTAAAAAAAAAAAAAAAAAAAGTTTGGTCATTTTGTTGCAGGTTAGGATGCTTGTCCTGTTCCCCGAAAAAATATTCCGTACTACGTGGAACTCTTAGGACTCTGCATTTGTTATGGATACTCTAATCAACGACGAAGTCATTGAAAGGATTAGTTTTATATATTTTCCCCCAGCCTGCTGCAGCAAACCAGCTTGCTTTATTTAGCCCAGCATGTATGAATACAAGACTCCCAATTAATGCAGTTGCTTGCTTTAGTCAGAACATCGCCTTTCAAAGGATCCTCACATGATCCTTTTCTTGTAATAGCAGGCTGGAGCTGGAAAGGCTTTGCAAGGCTGCTGCGTTTCACACCAGCTCGTCCCCAGCGCTTTCCCCGCTGTCTATCTGTCTCTTCTAGGACAGGCGTAGGGTGATTAGCTAATGTATTCGATAATCTGTGAATTCTTAGCAGTCTTATTTTCACGAATAAATCCTAAACACACTGAGATATTAAGTCGAAAAAGCGGCTTCTCCAGGAAGGCAGGCCAGGGGCAGGTGGCTGTGCCGCAGTCTGCCGTGCGGCGCCGCCTGCCTCCGATCGCCGCCGCTTCTGCCGGCTTTTCCCGCCGGCACTTCCACTCTCACACTAATCCTTTTCCATTTTATTACTTAGTAATTGCGCGTTTAGCTGAAACACCTTTGTGCTCCTGCAATTCAGTTCTAGTTCGACTACAAACAGAGGCTGTTTCGGAAGGCGATGCACAGGCGCAGCGCGGTGTCCCCCCCGGCCCGGCCCAGGCAGAGCGGGCCAGCCCCGCACCGCTCCGCTCCGCAGCAGCTGCTGCCGCACAGCCCAGCATCCTCCTGCCTCACTGCTTCCTCGCTCGCCCAACAGCTTTAAATCCGACTGCCCCTTCCCCTCTTTCTTCAAAACGGGCTTTCCCTATCCAAATCCAACGGCGGCTTTCTCAGTAGTACCCGATAATTCAGTCAGACAAAGAAAAGATACTTAGATTTACAATATAATTCGTCACTATTCTGTTCCACCATCAAACCGATACTGAACAAAAGTTAGAGAAAAGTAGGGATATAAACAGATCCACACATTTTCAGCCGGAACTGGAATATATAAGCATTTATCTTCACAGATCCTTAAGAAGTCAAATCTTTGAGAGGGAGAGTTTTGCTTGAAATTCTAGGGCCACTAAGGCAGAATGATACAACTCCTCACCCAAAGTCGACTACAGCAAAACGAAGACCAGTTTGACTAAAATAGTAATTCGAACAGACACACGGAAAAATCAGTCTGTAGGACACTCAATCAGCAGTATTTACATTCAGATGAGTTCCTCATCTCTGTGCTTGTCTTGATTATTACTTGCGATGCCTTTTCTAGATTGTAAACACTTCTTTGACACCTTTGTTGATCCACTTTTATTTTTTCTAGTGTCTCATAAGAACATAGAACGTAACCGTTCTTCAAAAGTGCTGTAGTTTGTTTTAAAGTTTCATATTATCTACCCACATCAGTACCCCAACGTTTATATATAATATCATAGGATCAGATAATTTTTCCCATTAAAAAATTGCTTTTTCAAGTTTTAATTTGGACAGAGTAGCCTTCAAACCTTTTTGTGAACATATATGTGTGTGTATATATATAAATAACATCTCACATTCACACAACTCATTTGCTTCTGTTCTAACGATGACATAAATTTCCTTAATCAGCTAAGTTTAAAAAACAGGTTTAGATATGTTGAACATATAATCTCAAACAATGTAAGGCACAATCTAATAAAAACAATGCTGATGCTTACATTTTCATGTAAATCAATTGTATCCAGGAAATTCAGAACAAAAATTAAGGGATTATTTTCATGATTAAAGAGAACCAGGTTTGGGCCTTCATCCTCAGTTTACTTAATTAAAATAGTGTGCTGGATAACATGTGGTGCTACATAACTGCATGCACTGTTCAGAGAGTTCTGTGACATCTGGAGTTGTAAAACAGAATTTCCCCCAATCCCAGGTTTCTATATAACTGTTATCTGGGAACCTTTGCATCAAATACAGGTGTGTATGCAAATGTGCAAACAATATATTTTTATTTACTTGTTTGTTTGTTTGTTTTCTGGGCACTATGCTACCCAGACAGTTTTCAGTGTTCATTTATCCCACTTTAGGAGATAACATGTTATTGTTTTTTTTAATTCTGGCCTCCAGAGAAAATAAGGAAAAAAGGCAGTCTAGTGGGCTATGGCCTATCTCCTGAGAAGTATTAAATCTGTTTGCAAAACTCAGTCAAGTTTGGCTGAGAAATATATATATTAAGATTATGAATCTTAATTACAGGCTTACAAATAAACCTGTTAATACTAGGGAAAAGGCACAAAGAACCCAACCATTATTTGCTCCGTTAGGCAACAGTTCATTGACCAAAAAAGCCTACCTGAGCTCCTGGACCAGTTTCACCATGTGGTGTCTCCTACTTAGCTAGCAGGCTAGACCTTAAACCTAGAGGTTAAGGGAAAAGCCAGAAATGCTCTGGGGATGTCCCATTAAAGGAAAAGAGGGTGTCTTGGAGGTTTTAAGATATTGAGGCAATCTAAGGATTACTTGGGATACTGAGGGGGTGGGAATAGAGACAAGTAAAGGACACAGGGGGATACAGAACTGTAATAAGTCTATTTTCATGTTAATTGAACAGCTTTACACTTTGACTATTCTAATATTTCATTGTTGGACTCTTCTCCATGGTCCTGAGACAACAGCTAAGAGTGACAAATCACTCACAATGAATTTCAGAACATTGTCCACCAATCCAGTACTGATTTTTGTGTTGTAGAAAGCAATCCTTCAACTTTTACATTGAGACAAAAGATAATTGGATGTACTTTCACAAGCCCATTCTCCTGACGTTGCTAAAAAGAATCTGTAAACAGCAAAGGTTGAAGAAGAAGAAGAAAAGTCAGCAAAATATGATAGTAATAGAAGAGTCATAGTGCCAGTAGGCTACCTATATTAGTTATTTCCATTTGATTAATGAGAAAGACTTTGTTTGCTTCCTTTGCTTTCCTTACAGTATTTAAGCATTTTAGTGATACGGAGTCTTCCAAAGTTATAAGGCAACGCCATATTGTTGCATCTAAAGGATGTGATTTGAACTCCTTATGAAAGTTAAAAATAAAAAGAAGAGATAATTCCAGAAAAGAAGAGCCACAAGAAGATTCTCTGTCTTCCTCTTCGTAAGACAGAGTTGATGCTCAGTGAGAGAGTAATAACCTTGGCTACTCCATGGCTAGTCCAGCAACAGTAGCCATTCCACAGGAAACCTTTTGCAGAAAGTGAAGAAGAGATCACAGTGAAGACTGATAACTTCCATATCTGAGAGCCAGAGAAAGCAATGTTTCTATGGATATAAACTACTATAGAAAAAAACCCCAAACAATGTATTGTTCTAAAGAGTACGCAAATTAGATAATACTAAAAAATGTAAGTTAATTAACTTGGTTAAGATAAGCAATTGAAAATATTATTCACTTATGCAGAACATTTTCAGCACTAATTCTAAGAAAATGTTGAATGCATAATTCAATATATAAACCCACATCATCCATATATAACTGACAATGAATTATCTCTTGAAGAGTAAGAAATGAAAAACTAGGTAAAGGTGGAATAAGTATACAATATTTAGTAACTGAAAGGCAGAGACAATATTGTATTACTTTTAGGACTGCTTCTGTACGTCTCTGTCAGATTTAAAGGGACAGAAAAGAAAAAAAAATCTTCTCATGCTATGAGAAAAAAAAAAAATCTTATAAACATTCATCTCAGGGAGACTTGAACTGATTGGGAAAGGTCACAATAGGAAAAAAAGCCAACATTTTAGTACAATCTGCAATACTGGCGCTGGTCAGATGTTCACAATATATTGCTCACCAAGAAACCGAGCCCAAGAATTATTAAGTTTTTGGTGAATAACTTTGAATAATTAATCCTTCCGAGAAAATCACAATCTGTTCACCAAGAGTTCATGAAAAAAACAAGGTGAATAATTCATTATGAATTATTTGACCAGTTTTAGCAATGAGATTCTAAATCTGTCTTCTTATGGATATTAACCTCATTAATACTATTTAGATACAATGCTTCAAGATAATTAAAATTATGCAAAACTGCATGTCTAATATGACACAATTTAATCTACTGAGGTTCTTTTTGTAGCTATTTTGGAAATAAGTATTTATTATATTTTCAAAAGGCTCTGTGAATCGCTTTAGAAGTACTAGTCTTGACAATTAATGTAATTAACGGGACATTCTTACATACGAGGAAAGCCTTGATGGCAGACAGATCTAAATGTTTAAAATCTGCTGGGGTCTACAGCTAAAACATGCAGCTGAGTGACCAATTTTGTAGTAAGATGCTGTCAGTCATGAATTTTAGGGAATTTGAGAGTATGTCTAATCCTGCGCAGAGAAACACAACTCCCATGGATATCAAAGAAACTGGGTTCAGATTCCCATTCTTAAATATTTACAAAACATTAATTATAATAATTAAACAGCAATTATTGTATAATAATTTAAGAACTAAAAAATTTACAAGACTACTTTCAAACTGTTCCAATGTGCCATCCTAAAACAGCACATTTACCCCATCACTATATTATTTCTGTTTAAACGTAGAGATGACATTGTTTTAAATTAAAGGTTAGCATATTCTTGCAATTACTAAGCGACACATAGCCAACTACCCAATTTCATTAGTTAAAGCTGCAGTTTCACGACACATTGAATCGCTCTACATCAGAGCTGCCAGCGTGCTTTCTCCCTTGCATGAGCAGTGGTGTTTGGATGACACTGCCCCCCCGCCACCTTCCCACAGAGCTGAGTTGTTTTATGGCAGAATACTATTCAGGATGCAGCCCGACAATAAAACTAGGCTGGTCTAAAAACAAGCCCCCATCAAACGAGTTTATCCTGCTTCTTTTTTGTTCCAAACCTGGTTGCACGCCTGCCTGCCATAAGTATTGATCTGACCCATAAGGAAGCCAAAGAGACAGAAAACCTATCATAATTATGTAAAATATACTTCTCTGGGTTGGTAGCAGGCCACTGAACTACAAGAGATTCAGTTTGAAGTCAGATGAATGTAGGTGCCAGTGAACATGCTAGAGAAGAGCACAGCAAAGAGAGCTCAAGGGAAAGCAGTGGTAACATATGGCCAAAAGTAGGGTTTGCAGCAATCAACATTTAGATTGGCTTCAGCTTCAGTGGAACCACAGCCTTGGATTTACTGTAAATAAGATCTAATTCTGAAGGAACTTCCTCAAAACAAACATAAGGCAAGTCATCCCATACTCCTCCCCCAAGAAAAAAGCCATAAAGCACATCAATTACAGTGACAGAATAGTAATAGTGACTTACTTCATCTGATGTATTTTCAGTCACTTGGCGTACCACATGTGAGTCTATCAATTGATTGTACTTGATGCTGAACTGAGTTTTACCTGTGCAAGGTTTGATCTGACCCTTCAAAGAATATTTTAAAAGCCTTTAATTGTAAGTGTAACGCAATGCATTCTTAAAAGTGTTTTACTGTTTAATATATGCAAATATACACCACACTGTTTTAAAATGTCAGTAAAAGCCTTTTAAAAAATAGCTTTTGTGGAAGACATTTTCAAATTAAATAATTCTGAAACTAATCCTCTATTGGGTGCTATGCTGTCAAATAAGTTTTTACATAACAAGACTATTTGCTATCTCTTATTTATTTACTTCATGCATTTTTTCACTACTACTTTGAAATTTGGATATAAAATAGGAAATTATATAAACAGAAATAATTTCAAAAGTTTTTTTCTATGTACTGCACTATAACATATGCAATATATATACATAGGAAATATGAAAGACAATCCTCAGTTTGACAGGTTAAAATTATGCTAATAATTTTTTCTATTAATAAACAAAGCAAAATTGTCATAGCAGCATGTTGGCAGAAGGCAAAAGTGTGTACAGGTGGGATGTGGCTACATGCTTCCTATTCACACCAATCATTCAATTGCGTATCAGCTCTAGGAATTTTCCTCATATTACTTTAGTATTGAGTTTTTATATTTGGTGCATTTAAAACCAAAATTAAAGAGTGACTGATCTCTGCCAGTTCCCTCAGCTGTGGCATTCAGAAATACAATCTTCCTTTTTTTTTCCAGCTCTGTACTAAAGAAGGAATTTATATTAAAAACAGGGATCTAGCTTTATATTACTAATAGCTATACAGCTATAGTTACTACTGCAGCTATATTATTTTTATTGGTTAGATTAATGTTAATTTGTGTGACACCATAATAATTCCATAGGAATTCAGTAGGAAAGAATTACGAAGCTATAAATTAGAATATTGTGGATTGGATGGACAAGATTTCAAAGAAATACAACATTTTAGAGTAAAATACAGTAAAACTAGCTACTAATAGAAAACATGCATACAGGAGAAACATTAGCAAGATGCGCATTCTTCACTTCTTGCTAACTAGTGTTCTCTCAAGGTCTGGGAAAAACACTGCACAGATCTCTTACCACTACATCTCTGCGCAGTACTGATGGCTTGCCTGGTGGATCTCTATTGCTCTGCTCTACCAGAGAAGATCTTTTTTTATCTTAAGTCTAGACTAGTCTTTGAAAGGTTAGATCTTTCTTGCTGTTGGATGGGTTCCTTGGTTATAAAAGGAGAGATCAGAGTGAGATGAAAGGTCTACAGAAACAAGCAGCAAGTCTAGATGGATAGAAGTCAGCCCTAAAATAGGGCACATCTTGTTGCCTATCAGCATGAAAAAAAATTACAGACAAGATACTTGCTAAAAAATATAATTATCAATCATTTACGCAGATGAGACCGTGGGATGGGGCCTCCCACCAACTACCAACTCACTCTACTATAGCTGTGGTTCACTAACTTTCAGCAGTTTGCTAACATGATATTACTGAAAATTTCCCACTATTGTGTGATGGTTACACTGAATATCTCAGCTTCCATTAAATCAAATAAAAACATGATTTTTCACACAAACAACTTAAAGCTTACCTGTAAAAAATATCAGTGATTTAATAACACAAATGTGACAGCCGTAAGAAGGAAAATGTAACCCTTTTTGGTGATCTCTCAAATCTCTCACTGACATTCTATGAACGATCTAAAAGTGCAGATGAAAATGCCGTGGTTTCAGATTTACTTAATTACATTAAGTACTCTGATCTTGATTTTGTTTTAAACCTTTGTGGTATCTTTTCAGATCTTGTGGCTGAATTAGTCTTCTGAATATTATTTTTCAGAAAAGATCACAATAATTATAAGGATAAGCAATTATTATGTTTAGTCTCTTCCAGTTAGTAATTCCAAATGCTCAAAATATATACATGTCAAATTTCACAAGTCCTTTAAGTGCAGGCAAACAGCCTTCTTCATTCTATTTAACCAGACATGTCCTAAGAACTAAGATGTTACGTAACTTGCATAGTTCACAGTTCACAACAAAACCTGTGGTTTTCCTCTTTGAGTCCTGTGCTCACTCTAGCATATACAAAATTTTTAAAATGGATCAGATAAATATGGGCATTGTGTGCTAAGTAATCAAACATGCAACTAATAAAATGCATTTACAGTTTTTGAGAAAAAAAAGAATATGTCTATATTTAATTATTTTTAAGTTTATTTATTTTAAAATTAATTTTTAAAGCACCTATTTTAGTATCCATACTCTGATTTATTTTGCAGGGCTTTAAAATGTCTACTATGGAACTAAGAACAACATACAGCCTTTAAAGGAGTGAGCTCAGAAATGCTGCTGTTAATGCAAGACGCTAATATGATAGCAGGACTGAAAATGAGGACATGTTGCTCTCACCCTAGGAGAAGCTATGAGACTAGTTAGATTTTAGTGGGATGTTTTATTTTTCTTCTGAAAACAGCCTTCCTTTCGTTCTTGTCTCTGGTTTGTTCCTTAAAGCCATGGCTTGATCATGCATTCGTGTTCTGTTCTCTCAAAATAGCAATACACACCCTCTTTCAGCAACACTCCTCTTTCTTCTTCTTGGAGAAGGCACGATAAAATGGCTACAAATGGCCAGTAAAGAAGACATACCAACTTCAGATAGCCGCAAAGATGAATTTTCCATAAAGATTAATGGCAACAGCTGATCTTTAAGCAGCAAAACCAAGTCTTCTCCAGGTAAAAGCTTTGTTCAGGCACTCTAACTTTAGTTAAATAATGCTATTTCATTGATTAAAATAATAATAGAGAATTGCAGACATATTTAAGCAACAGATAAAGTAAGAAGATCTTAGAGATATCTAATTAAGTATATTTAATCTCTTCAGTCTCTATAACTGAAGTGCTTTATAACCTATGGGGTTATATTCAAATACAAATATTAGATTCTCCAGATTTAAAAGTAGTTGCTTTTCTCTCTCCATATTATTTTGAATTATTTCTTTAGTGATTAGTTTAATATTACACAAGATGATTCGCTAGATAGTTCAGCAAATGATTCCATAAATGGTAAAAACTGTGAGATCATTCTTGCTCACCCTCCACTCATGCAAGTAGAAGTCTCTGTAATTTAGTTTAGAATTCATTGTCCAGTTAAAGTATGTCAAGTATAAGTGCTTTCATCCATCTTCTTTCAAGTCTGAATACATAGTTTAAAATTAATGAAACTAGGCCCTACTCTTTTAAAACAACTAAACATTTCAGTTTGAAAAGCAGCTACTGTGCACGCAGCCTGACTTAAAGAGAAAAATACAAGGAAATTCTGGATCCATAATTCACCCTCCACCTTCCGACCCCACCAACCGCCATATTAGTGTGCCCCCACCAAAATACCAGCTTGTGTTTACAGTTTCGTTTCTCCTGATGGTGGATGGGCGCGTGTACACGCACTCGCTCTATGTGCACTCAATAGGATCATGATCTGGAGAGCTGAAAATGTAAACACAAGCTGGTATTGTGGTGTGACTAGCGGTTTGTGGTTTCTTTGTTTGAATATTTCAAAAATGGCACACTGGCCAGAACTAGAGGAGAGAAGCAGAGCTGCTATTTATACAAAAATTTGATGGTTCCAATATTCACCTTTCAGGTAGATAAAAAGGGCTACACAATTGGAAGCTATTTTTCAACACCTTATTTTTCACATTGTCGACTACACTTCAGTGTAGGAATTTTGTTTTCAGGAACAGATAAAATATACTTTGCCCTTAATTTCATATAATGAGGAATACCCTGCTTGTCTAGGTGCCCATCGAGTAAATTTTTACAGATTAGGAATGCTCTGTTCATCGAAAGGTGTTCATAACCACATGACTAAAGTAGGAAATACAGTTAAGCATTCACAGGGTTAGCTCAATTTAGGTGACTACAGCTCATCCTTTTTTCATAAAGAATTTACTGGATCACAGAGCTGGTAATTTTCCTTATTCAAGATCAAATATGCATTCATATGTGGACCAAAATTCCCAAGCAGAGCTCTGAAATGGCATATCCATACAGTTACAAGAATGCAAACCTAAGTTGGTGTCATTTCAGAATTTTATTTTTTTTTTCCTTTTTGCTTCACTGGAATTAAAGGAAGCAGAATGACTCCATGAAAAGACCATGAGTACAAAATCTTATCCATTTTTTGCTAAGTGTATCAGCCAGTCTTAAGAAAACCTCTTAATATAAGCACCGTTTTGCTACTGTTCTGAGCACGGTGGAGAAGAGGGGAGAGGACTGAAATTCAGCTTATAAAGTACTGGATTATGTCCAGTTATACTATCATGATATACTATTTTTTTTAAAAAAAAAAAGCTTATCAAAAGTAGATATTTGAAGTAGGGTATTTATTTTTTTTCCAGCAATTTATTTTAATCAGTTTTGCAAACTGGTTCCAACATCTATTATACATACTATACAGGCTCATCACTGCAAATTTAAACAACAGCTAAAAGTAAAATTTAAGAAAAGATTAAAAATAAAACAGAGTGGTCTTCTCAAAGCAGTAAAAAAGCCCAGAAGTTCTAATGGCGTTAATGCAACAACTCTTTATTCAAGAGGAGGACAGTTTTGCAACTAATACCAGTGCTCCGTACAGAAACAACAGTGTTATTTTTATAGCAACTCTCAGCTCATGGGAAGAACATCTGGTTTATAAATACTTATCAGTCCCAATTGACTGAAACCTATCTGTCACAGAAAAAGCAAGAAATTCTTTCTTAAAGTGTGTAGTATTACCTTACACACAAAATCGCACAATAATAACACTCAATTTTCCTCTTCTCATGTATTTTAGAAACATTTGATCACTTTACACAAACTGCACAACTGCAATGCCATCATAAGGTAGAACATCTTGCTTCTTTTTAATACATTACTCTATATAAGCACCCTCACAAAGACAGCTTGTGAGCATTTCACAAATTATAATAATGGAACCACCTACATGTATATCAGTGCTGACAGATCTGGATCATCTTATTTTCACCTGCAGTAAGTTCAGACTCAGCTGAAAACTAAATTATACAATGAACAGCTTTGTTGTAGGAACATGCATGGCCTTATTTTCCACCAACATTTGCAGAACAAACACGTGCAGCTAGCACAGATATTTAATATCAATGGTAATAAATACTAATGATCTTGTGATCTAACCTTTTTTCTTCCAAATCAAAGAAAAGTCCATCACTTCACTTTTTTTTACTGACTGCACTATAGAGGAATGGTTTTGTCTATACGGAGGTGCACCTGTCCAATAGCCAATATCTGCAATAGTTTTATGTATGAAAAGGAAAACGAATCCAAAAAGATCTTCCTGCTATTAATTGATACTAATAATAGAATTTCCATTGACTACAATGTCATGAATTAGATGAAGATTTAACTAAAGGAAAATTTAGCATTCAGCTATAACTCAAAATACCATAGAATTCTGATGACTAGGAGATTTACTAAACGATGTTCTTAAAGGTAGTGGCAGTTCTGATCTAAAATAAGAGAACTGCCAACTGAGCTGATACCGCCACTCCAAAATTTCTGAGCTTTAAAGACCTATATTTACCAAATATAGACCAATAAGACCAAATACTGGTCTTATCCCTTGGGCATTGTAGAATGGTTTATGTCAGGATGGCTTGGGTCATACAGAACACATCTGTAACTCTTAGAAGGCAAAGACAGAATTATTCACAGTATTTCCTTGTGTTTGAAGATCTATCTTACCTATTTTTTCTAAAGAAATATAAATACACACTCCATGCAAACACAAAATAAATTTGTGTGCAATACTGCATAATAATATATGCCCAGCCCTCCCACTGGCATCAGTCAATGTAAAATAAAATAAAACCATCATTCTTTAATAAGCTTTATGAAACAGCATATTTAGCACGCTTAGCTGGTTCTACAAAAAAAGCATCCTGCTTATTCAACTGGCAAAATGACAAAAATCTCAGAGGCAGTAGATCTGTATGCCCAAATTTAGGTAGGGTGGATTCTGTCCCCTTAAAAATACCACTTCATTCAAAATATGTAAGGGATAGCTGCTTTCTCTGTCACAAGAAAGATGCCATATTATTTAAGTTTTTTTATATTTGTATAGTGAAACACAATGCCAGAAGCAACAAGGAACAAAAGTTACCTACATTATAACAACACATAACTATAACAACACATAAGTAGAGTAAGAAAAAACTTACTCCTTTCATGAATATGATCCACATTGGTCAAGGATATCTGAAGCCAGTTTTAAACTACAAGGGAAGTATCAAAACTAGCCAGAATTTTTCCGGTAAGTAGTGAAGAAAAATTAACAAATGTTCAGGAAGTGAAAAAGAGCTGAGAGAAGTACCATAAAATTAAGAGGCCTACATCATGTTTACATTACAAATAGCTCACCAACTTTAAGCCTAGTGGTTGGTTGAAAACTAACTGAAATATCAAAGGTATTTTCAAATAATTATAAGCATGTTTACTTTTCACACAGCAGGCAGCCTATTCTTAGGCTTCAAGACAGTTAAAGGTGGTTTGCATTTACAAAATTCTTTGTCACTTAAGTATTTGTGTGTAATACAATGTCAGCCACACAAAAGTACAGATCTAGATTAGACAACACCCATACCGTCTGCCAGATAAAAAGTTACAATACTTTCAATTTGTTTTCCCAAAAATTAAAGCTGGAAAACATTTATTTAAGAATTGTGTCTCGTGCACAGGGTCAGAAGACATGGTTTAAAAGATCTGGGCCCTGTACCAAATTTTGATGATTATTTGAACAGATTATTTAGTAGTGTGATGATCGCTACTGGGGATTATTTTTCTCTTACTTGAGAAACAAAACCATAAAAGATTGTGTGGAGAAAATCTGAACAAATTGGTTTTTAATGTTTTCCAGTGGGAGGGAGATCCTTAAGGTTACTGCTTATGAATACCATTAAGAATACATTTTACTTTCTTTTAATACAAAAGAACTGATCTAGTTCATCTATCACTCATTTAAAGGATATTAACTATTCCTGTATTATTACTATTATGGAATCCTAGATCTATCACAAAGGACAAAGTCAATGGGTTAAAGAGAGCACAAAATTTGACTTTTAAAAATATTTGTAAAGTTCTCCTCTTTTTTAGAGAGGGAGAGATCTATTTTAGTGAGTGGTTAATGAATTCAGATAGTGACCATTTGACCTGGGTTTTTGAAAGTAATTAGCAGCTCCAGTTACCTGAAAGATGGAGCTAAGATGAGCAGGCAGTTTTAAATCAGCGCACTTCTAATTAAAAATGATGTTATTTACAGTCATTCAATAGAAGTTGTAAGCATCTGTGCTCATAAAGGAATATGGAACAAAGGACTGCTGATTTTTAGAGGCTATCCACAGTTGCTCAAAACAGCAAGTGAAGGATGTTGAATACAAACAGTAATTGTTAGCTAGATGAGATTTTTGCTCTTGCTTAAGCTTATTTTTTAGGTCATTTAATTAATTTATTTTTCCAAGTTTTATGGAGAAGGGAAACTTCTTCCCAATACTGAGCATAAAACTAAGCTGAAAGGAGCAAATAATTATATTAGCTTGTTGAACAAATGATGAGAAGGATTCTACAGAAAGGCCATGGCAGTGGGAGTTTTAAGTATACAAACAGCAGTCAAAACCCCCAAGGTCCTAAAATATACAAAAATACTATTACAAAGCTCTGATGCCATGAAGTAGTTTCTAGGGAATATAATTACTGTAAGAAAAAGATTCTCGAGACTAACAATTGCATTCATTCCACCCCAGACTCCCTATTGCACACATGCCATATGAATCATCATACTATGTATACGTCAGATATTTTAAACATTGTAATTTCATGACCTATATATGAAAACTACTCAGACTCAGTATTTTTAAAGCTTTTTGCAATCTGTGGACTGTGGTGGAAAAGTGTCTGTGCACTAATTCTTAGTCCTCAAACTCTGCTTCTAAAGCAATCTGTGAAAGGTGATTAAGAACAGCAAGTTTCTATATGTCGGTATAATCAACATGTACAACATCTCTAAAGGAGCCCACTGAAATTTTTTATGACTTCACAAGTCAAAACATTGAAAACTACTGCTGTATACTGACATAAATAGTTTGTTGAAATAAAATGAGGCAAAGTGAACTTTAATGTTTGGGCTAGTATCATCAAAGCCTGAATATTAACAAAACTAGGTCACAGACGCTGAAGTCTATCCTTGGACTTTAATAACTTGTCATTTGTACGTGATATTCTGCTTTGTGGGATCTAGACTCATTTTTACCAGTGAAACAAAATATAATCATTTAGACATCGCAGCGACAACTAACACTTTAACAGCAAGAATAAACAAGGGAGGCCCTTATTTTTTGTCTGTGTTCATTAGTCAAGTCAGAGCTGCCCAGTGACTTAGGCAACGTTTTTTTTATTTGATTAACTCTTATAATTTATCTATTAGTCACTGTAAGTCAAGACACAACCAATTTCCTTTTTAGGAAAGGAATTTTTAGCAGAGGGACTAAATCTGAAATAAAAGCGTAAAATAGAGTTTAAATTTAATTAAAATTAAATTAAAATTAACATAAACTATTCACAGAACAGATCAATAATACCTTAAGTACCAGATACTGAGGGATGCCTCATCAGTTCCCAGGAACCCAAAAGACAAATATGCACATCATTTTATCAAAAATATTATGCGCAAGTGTAATATTCACATCTACCTTTTCTGCAAGGGATAAACACGCCTTACTGTTTGATTATCTGAGAAAAAGATATCTGAAATGGATCATATTTTCCACATCCTACCTTTGCAGAGAAAAGGCTTAGGTTCTCCTGGAGCTTGGACTGAACTCCGGACCTGGAATAAGATTTTAAAAAATAGTGTTTAGTAGTTCAAGCTAAAAGAATCAGGACTCCCTAAGTAAAGAAAAATTCTGGAGTCATAAAAATGAAATTAAAAAACAAACAAACAAGGAAGGTTGAAACTAGAAATCTGGGCAGTATAGAGAGTTTTTTCAGATCATTTCTATAATCAAGATTCAAACTGCCACCACATGGTCCCAAATATTTAGGTCTCCAAATATCAACTGTTAGAACATGTAATTGAAGTCAGTGTACAGCCTTTAATCAAATGATTGAAGATAGCTAGTGAGAAGAGAGAAATTGCTACTGTGTTTATTTATGGCACATAGCCAACCTATACAACTAAAATAAGGATCTTGCCTCACCTGAATAGTTTACTGCTAATTGCAAGTACTCTGCCTATTCCTGTTCTACCAGTGTTTGTAAGGAGCTTGCCTATTCAGCAGAATAAAATCCTGAAAAATGGTATTTCTGACAATTCAGGTACTACAAGAATGAAACAAATTTTTTCTTACGTACATCTACTATTTTTACTGTGCTCAACACAGAACAAGACATGATCATAACCGTACAAATTGTGCATAGTTAGGAAATAATTATGCTATATTTTATTTTCATTTTCCATCTGCTAGTGCCTTATATTACAAACAGCTGAAGTGACCAAAACATGATGTATATGTTTAATTAATAAAATAGCTATTTTCTAAATCAACCGAGAAGGAGAAAGGCCTAAATGTATCTATCTAGCTGTTTATAATTTGTATTATCTCAGAAAAATTCCAAACACAATAAGGATCCATCATGCTTTAATGTTTATAAGCACAGCAGGGAATATCTACTAAGGAGGACATGGAAGAGTCAGGGCAGTGAAAGGGAAAAATACCATGGGGTGTATTTTGCTGGACTGCAGGAACTGAAACCCTCCTAAAAAGAAGAGCCAACATAATCTGACCAGTGGCTTGTATAACTCTGAAGAGGAAGACTATGTGGAAGTCAAAAATTTCATGTGTAAGTTAGACACATTATTTTGTATTTAGCACTATTTTTTTTTCAAATAGAAATTTCAAATAGAAAATACAGGTCCTTTCACTTCTTAGGTAACAGAGTAAATTACAAATGATGAATAGAACCTTGTTTTGTAGAGGCACCAAGACTGCAAATACCTTACACTCTGCTACATCACTGTGATTATTAGATTACTGTGATCTTTACAGATTGAATTCATTTATGGAGAGCACTGTGGAATGAAGCTATGCAGCAATTCTTCGTTACTTTTATGTCATCAGAGAATTTCCAAAATATGTAAAATGCATCCCTGTTTGTGAGGTAATTTCAAAGGAAAAAGTTCTGGTTGAACAGAAAATGTGTTTTTACAGAATAGCATCATCCTTACTATCCCTTTAATAAGTGATTATAATTACTTTCACTGTTGTCACCATTATGTCCTCCAGCACTATAGTTGTGGATAGCTTTTCTTTAGCATATCTTTACAAGCTGAGTTGAAAGCAATCTATTTTCTGCAAAATGGCTGCTTTCATTGTATACAGGACACTGAACCTCTTGTGCGGGACCTTTTCACCATGTTGTGATTGATTTTACATCTATTGAAAACAAGTCTGGTCTCTGCCATTTGTTTACCCTTGTATTCTCTCTTTATGCTTTGGTATGCATTTTTAATTAGATACACTCCAGTTCTTTCACCACTAGCTAACACTTCTATTTGGGAAGCAGTCTTTACTAGCCCTGCAAATATCCGCTGTTCTTTGCAATGTCAAGTCCTTTTCTCACCTTGCTTTGACTTGGTTATCACTTATATCACAAGTAATTCATCCATCTGTTAACTGCTCCGATTCACATTACTTGGCTTTATTTTAAAGATCTTAACAATGGTCAATGGTCTCATCTGGCAGCTGGTTTCTTGTAAAAAATGTGCCTTTCCCAAGTGACATTCTTGTGAGGATCAAAATATTCAGTGAATGGGTTTTATCTAGCAGTTTACAGGTCCCTCAGGCTCTCCATAGAACATATTGTATATACCCAGTGCTTTGGGCATGCCATGTGTAGCAATGTGGAGGACTTCACCTTCTTCAGTTTTATTTCACTCTTCTCCAGTTTTCTGCCATGTTTTCTTTCCATACTGTGAGTTAATTCTTGCCACCAAAAAAAAAAAAAAGAAAAAAAAAGAAGAAAAAAAAAGGCGCATCTCCACGAATGTTTAAGTTGGATCCAGAATGTGCCTTTAAAGCAAAGCTCTGTTCTGGTGCTTTGGTTTGCCCCATGAAACTGTCTGGGAGCTCTGGAAGTTGATTCTTTCATATGAAAAACTGCAGCCCAAGAATGTGTTTAATACACTTTGGTTGCAAATGAGCATTCACCCAATGGGACTCACTTATCCAAAGTAAAAAATGCCAAAAAGAAATAGTGTGGTTGCCTGTTTATCCCTACAGATTTGTTCCTAGTAGTCTGTATACTACTTCCTAACACAGACATAGCCACATGAGTGAAACTGTCTTCATTTCTTGACTCTCACTACCTGACACTGGTGAAAATCATTATACCAGTTACACAGCACTTTTGTAAAGGAACGTTTCAGTCCAACAACAGAAATACCTTAAGTACTAAAGGAAGTGTAAAATTTATTTTTATTGTGTCACAAATAACGGGAAAAACTCCCACTGAATAAAGAAAAAAATAAGAATTAGGTGGAACATAGTTCCTTCCCACAGTAATCCAGAAAAAACCCCACAGTATGTCCACTTTACATACCACCTTTCTCTTAATTTACAGTCTTCAATTTACAGCCTTCTAGACAGTTATTTAAATAATCTGTCTCTCACAGAGTAGCACCTTTGAAATTGCCAGGGACACAAACCCACTCCTCTGTTCCTTCATAAGAATTTTCCATAGACACCCCCAACACAAGCATTTCCAGCAAGACTGATTTTTTCTTGGCCTTATCTTCTCCAGATGGTTTGTAGATAGTTCTCACAACTCAGCCATCACTTTAAATAGACATAAAAAGACAAAAGTCCAGTTTCCTTTAGGACTGCATATGAAACTTGTATTGGCTGGTGAATACTGAAACTTTCAATATAAACAAGATGCTTTGGCTCCAGTTGTGTGTGGGGATAGTACAGCTCACTGTAGGGAATGTTTGCATTCTTAATATACTCTGTCTAAACTGGGATGGATTATATCCAATATATTGTTATTGTGCTTCTCACCCAAATTAATCTGGTTTTATACTTGTCATACTTTAATGGGCAGGTCTGCATTCTGGAAGAGATGAAAATAGTTTTGTTTGCACGTTTTCAGTAATCATATGCTTTATGATTAGTGAAGCCTCTTTCAAACCTCTAACAGCCTTCTGCAGCTGATTGTAGAATCGTTGAGAAGACTGAAGGAAAAAAAAATGTAATCTTACTTTTATATACTATCTTTAATCTGTCTTGTAAAATTTTATCCATTGTCTGTGACAAGACCTCCTATTAGTCTGTATGCAGCAAAGAGTTGATCAGACATTTTACAAGCTGTTGGGGCTGTCACAGAGGTTATCGTAAGCACTTCTAACTGTTTTGAGTGCTTGCCAAGTACGACAGAAGAAACCATTTTCCCATATACAGGTTTGCCAAGACAGAGCTCCAGTCCATTCCCAGGGTAAAAGGCTGCAGCTTAAGAAACTACTATTCCACTGTTGCTTTTTCAGTGTTTGACTATCAAACGTAGTTCTAAACAAAAAAAAACAGAAATAAACAGTGTGCTGCTTCTGACTCTGTTATTCCCTCAAAAGAATGACATCAGCTCTTGTACTCCCCAAAGTATATGTGCTCTGTTTTGCATGCTTAAACATAGAAAATGTAACTGTCCACAACTCTAATGTTTTGTCCAATCCACACTGCATCAGGTACTCTAATCCCAGGTTTTCTAAAACTGTACCTCCTGTTGGTTTTTTTTTGTTTGTTTGTTTTTTGGGGGTTTTTTAATATTATAACAACATCCTGGAGACATTCTCCTGTCCTGGCACAAACAGCATCCTGTTTGTCTAATATATATGATTTGCAAGAAAATTGTGGCCAATCTTTCAGTGTACTCCTTGTCTTTTACATACAACTCTCCAATCTTGTCACTCAGCTCTACAAGATTAAATTCATTATTTGCAGAGCTGCAGGAACCCAACCACAAACAGACTTGCAGGAAGATCATATACCAGGTAAGATGGGAGTCTGATTTCTTAGGAAGTCTGATCCTTATTGACTGTTTTACTACAAGCAAGGATAGGTTAGTATGGGGAAAACTGAAGGTGGTAAGGGTCCAACCAAAAGAAGTTTTTACTGCCTATGACAGCCATCCAAATAATAAAAAAGGGAACTAATCTTGAACACTTTCATTCAGCACTGCATTTCAGCAAAACAACAAATAAAAATCTTTTATGGATTAGCACTGGTTAGACGAAAACAATGAAGGATTCAGTAGCATGCAAGAGAGTGCCCTTCAGATTAAATGACAATTTGGAAGTGTTTAACAACATATGGTCTCTTTTCTTTGACATATATGATTAAGAATATATCTTTTTTATATCAAAATATAAAATACCATCTGTCATAAGTACCAACTATGATACTGCCTCTATATATCCAATTAATTCACTATATTTTCTAATGTAAATATTTCTCTTATTTTCTCCCTTTTTCTTCTTCTGTAACTATATTTATTTATAAAATTTCAATAACTGTATATATTTAAAAAGTCAATACTGTGACTTGAAATGTAATTAGGAATAACAATGAGAGTCTGCTTCACTTTGTATTTTGAAGGAGAAGGGCCAAATCTTCACATGGTTTGAAATTACATAGCTCATTTAAGTGAGTGCATATAGGTAAATTCCTAGGATCTAACTATGTTGCTTTTCCTTATTATACACATTAACCCAGAGGAATGCTGACTTTTCATAAATATTTTTGTTTCTTTCTTTTCTCAGAAGTGTGTAGTTCCTTGAAGACACCGGACTGCAGAGTGAGAATCAAAATATAATGAATATTTCTCAGTAATGTGTCAGAATTCCAGTGAACAAGGAGGATTAAAAAAGGTTTGCTCTCAACAACACAGTACAAATCAGTAAAATATATAATGCATTTCAGTCCACTAAATTAATACTTCAGCTCATGAATGCAGTCTCAAAATAAAAGGACCTTTGACCATATAATTCTTTTAATGACTTCTGAGAACATTAAAATATGCAAAAGTCTCAAAATACAGTCTCAAGACTGTAGGAGCTGAGTTTTGCCAGGTTAAAACAGGAAAGAACATAATAGCCTGTTTGAAGCAGGGTGTAAGTTTTCTTTTGTATGAGACATACATAGATAAACATATGCACAGAGATGGACACATACATCCTTATTCTTTTTTTCTGAATAATTTGGCTGTGGGTGCAGCAATAAACTGCACTAATAGGTTTTGCGTTAGTAACATGAAGAAGAAATGTCTGACTCACAGTATAAACTACATTTTAAGCCTTAGCTTTTTAAAAATCCTTCAGAAGCTTTAACTCTTGTGATTCCCTCAGTCTAGTAAAAATCTGAAAAGGGATGGAAGAGACAATTATAGGAATACTGTTTTTCAAAAGATTGTCCCTTTTAAAAAGCAGAATAGTAGGTATCTTGGTAATTCAATTTCTCTTTTTGATTCAGTTTACACATCACAGTGTAAAAACCTAAAACAGCTGAGTCCACCAAAGTGTCATGGAAGGGGTGAATATATCTGTCTGAGGTGATTTCAGTATAATTGATAACATAGTATCTTTTCACCTGTTTCCACATAGTTGGCTGTGAACAGAAAATGCTGACCATCTTCTAATACTATATTCTTGATCCTTAAAGGAGTTTTCAAAAACAAAGCAAAATGCTCTTCTTGGTCATTCATGGTGGAAAATTTATACACAGTCCTAACAAAATGCCTTTGTAGGTTCTTAAGTTGTCCAATACTTTCTAAAGTATTTGTAATATTTCAGTAACTAGATATAAATTAACATCTAAAAGTTGTACTTTTTAGCCATAATAAGTTCCTGAGGCACTGAGTTAGAAACATAGAACAGCTTGGGTTGGAAGGGAGGTTAAAGATGGTCTAGTTCCAACCTCCCTGCCATGGGCAAGGACACCTCCCACTAGACCAGGTCTCTCAAAGCCCTATCCAGCCTGGCCTTAAACACTTCCAGGGATAGGGTATCCACAACTTATCTGGGCAACCTGTTCCTGTGTCCCTCCGCCCCCACAGTGAAGATTTTCGTCTTTATATCTAATCTAAATCTCCCCTCTTCGTTTAAAACTGTTACCCCTAATCATGTCACTATACTCCCTGATAATGAGTCCCTCCCCATCTTTCCTGTAGGCCCTCTTTACATACCAGAAGGTCACTATTAGGTCTCCNCTGCTGGCCACACTTCTTCCGATGTAGCCCAGGATGCAGTTGGTTTTCAGGGCTACAGGCACACGTTGCTGACTCACGTTGAGCTTGTCATCTACCAATACCCACAAGTCCTTCTTCTCAGAGCTGCTCTCAACCCATTCTCTGCCCAGTCTATATTTGTGCTTGGGATTGCCCTGACTCACATGCAGGACCTTGCACTTGGCCTTGTTGAACTTCACGAGGTTTGCACGGGCCCACTTCTCAAGCCTGTTAAGGTCTCTCTGGATGGTATCCCTTCAGCATGTTGACCGCACCACACAGTGTGGTGGTGTCAGCAGACTTGCTGAGGCACATGTTCACATATTGCCTGAAAAAGTATTTCCTCAGCCTTGTTCTTCCCTCTTTCAACTCACAAGAGTTTTTGCTCCTGTGTTAACATAATGGAAATTCTAGTTTGTTTCTCTGCACCATTCCTCAGCCAGCATGTTTTTGTCTGATTATCTCCTATTGGTCTTCTCTGTATGGCAAAAATTCCCACTTTTTTTTTTTTTTAATTTTTACTTATGCTGTTTGTACATATATGACCATTCTTATTATGCTTCTCTAAATCCTCTTACTTTCTGTAATTATGTTTTTAGAGGTGCACGTGTGGTACTGTTCCTGTGATAGTAATTGTTCTTTTATTGATTTGAGAACATATTGGTTGATTCTTCTGCCACCCTATCATTTAGCTACCTGAGCTCAGGTACCACTCAGTTGCAAATCAATCCTGCACTACAGAAAGAGTTAATCCATGGTTCTTTGCAGCAAAGCAGTTTAAGCTCTTCAGTTCAGCAGGTGCTACTTTCCACTCAGCATCACTTAAGAGACCACACCCCTCTGAAGGTGTGTGCTCCTGAAAGCAGACACTGTGGCAGCTGTGGATTTGTTAGTGCACATTCCAGCAAGCACAATGGACAACTCTGGTGGGACCACAGCACCGCGCTGCCTCAGGGGCTTCTCAGTACTGCCGCCAGGCCCTGAGTGGTCGCTGCCCTCAGGCCAGCCACACCTCGCCCTCTGGTCCCGCCGCCCCTGGGGCTGGCCTGCACAGGAGGGACGGGTCCCGCTGCGGCCTACGCGCCCCCGTGACGCCCGGCAGAGGCCTCCTTTCCTGCTCCGCCTCTCAGAGGAAGGCCGGCGGCTGCGGCAGTTGGGCCAGGGAACAGTTTAAGGGCCTGGGCCGGAGGAGGGTTTAAGGACCCCGGCTGCTCCCGGGCGCTAGAGCTAAGCGTAGGCCTGCCCCGGCGGCACCGAGCCGTTGCCATGGCTCCGACCCCCCTACTTCCCCCCCCCGCTCCGCTTCCTCTCCTGGGCT
>VXBW01005696.1:3256804-3316033 GCA_013400375.1 Thinocorus orbignyianus | reverse complement strand
CAGGGGGGGCGAGGAGGCGGCCAGGCCCTGGGGAGCGGTGCGGGAGGGGCCCGCCGCCGGAGCCTGCCGCTTGGGCCTCGGCGCCTCACGGGCCCGGAGCGGCCCCGCCGCCTTCCTGGCCGGGAGAAGCCGCCGTGTTTCCCGTGGGCAGCGCCTGGGGTGAGGCCGCTTCCCGTCCCGAGTGTCGCAGGCGGTGCCTCGCCGCGCCAGTTTATTCTGTGGGCAGCTGCGTGAAGTTTCCCTTCAGAGGGACTTCAGGGACTAAAACGCTGTTGCCACTTTTGGAGTGAAGCGTTGCGGCCATGCCCAGCAGCCAGCGGCTCCAGTTTGTTATGGAGCGGGAGGGAAACCCGGGCAAAGCACTGCATGGGATATGGGAAGGAGAGTAAATCTTTAATCTGTGTGAGGAAAGATGAAGCAGAACTAAGTAAAAAAGGGCTGATAAAACGAACAGTGCTGTTTCTAGGATGCAGCAGATTGAAGAATCGTTTTCACAACAAGTTTACGTGGTATAGTTAGATACTTGTAAACAGTTGACCAGTCTGAGCCTGCTGATGTCATTTCTTAAAGCTGTACTTGTTTCCGGTACACTGTAGAAAATCAGGAAAATACCCAAGGATTGCGATTGACTTTTTTAAAAAAACTTTATGCAAATGTTTTTGAAAGCTGTACATAGCTGACAAAGTACTAGGCGAGCTGAAAAGTCTGAGCAGTTTGCATTAATCTTGAAGCTTTCACCCCCTGTGAGCCCAAGATGTACTCTATGCCTTGGATATAGGAAGTATGCTGTTCTGAGAAGAGCACCGTTTGTGAGTTATGGAAACAAGCGAAATATTTGTGTTTGTGAAGAAATTCCTGAATTGGCTTGCAAATTAATTGCTTCTGAATCACTTAGTGTGACTTTGAGCAATTAGTTTTTTCCGTAGCTTAGTGGGAAGTTTATGTATGTTGTAACATCAGCGATACTGATTTGATATCTGTGATTGAAAGGTGAGATGTTAGAGCACACTTCAAAACTGAGATTGCAAAGCTATTGACATTTTGATGTTTAAACTTTCTGGGAATTGATTCAGTTTTGACAGACATTGTGGAGTGTATACTAAGAGTAGCTACAGCTCTCTCCTAGTGTCTGGGACAATGGGAAAAGACGGGTAGTTAGGATACCCTGCGTAATAGAAAAAAATGGTGTGATGAGTACTTGCTGGAGTTGGTGACAGGGATGGTCCCACAGAAGTTGTGTGTCTACCCTACCTTCTGCAGATTTCAGAGAAATTATTATTTTTTATATAGCATAAAATTAAAATTATTTTTGAGGATTTCTGTGGTGGTGTTATTTGTTAATGAATCTTCCTTTACCTGTAAGTTTGGTGTGGATATACTTAAGTAGCTTTAGAGTGGTCTGCTTGTGTCTGGGTTGCTTTAGTAACCCCAGTTCAGCAATGAATGTAGTAGAATTAGATTTGCTGTACTTCTCATGCTCTGCTTTCTGATCTCTAGAAGATTAACCTGCCTACTTTAGATAGACCTGGCCTGGACTAGAGTTTCAGGTCTATACAGTCCAGAAATATTGGGTTTACAGAGCTGAGCACGCTATGGAAGCAAAGTAGTCATGTAACTGTGACCTTGTACTACTAAGACTGCATTCATTCATGGCATGGTTAATCTTTAGTTTTAATGAATAGATTACTGAGACTTGATGGTAATTTTTTCATGTTTTTCTCTTTTAATACAAAATGTATGGGAAGATTGGCTTCCATCTATCCAATTGTCACATGTGGAGTTTCTGTTCTGGTTCAAGCTTCTTTCATTCTGTGCTTGCCAACTTTACCTGCAGACCTGCAGTGAGTTTTTGTTCTTTCCTTTGCGAAATGATGTTTCTCTGCAAAATGCAGTTCCTCAACTAGTTTACCTTTGTAGCTATTTATCGTCCCCAGTGGAGTTGAATTGTTATAGTTGCTGCAAAAACCTTAAACCATGTTCTTAGTTGCTGTTAATAAAATTTTTAATCCACCTGCTATGTGGAACTTCTCAACAAAATGTTTATACAAAGCTTAGTATATAGTCTCAGGTGGAGAAACTGAATTCCCAGAAATGAAAAGATTTGCTTGAAGACACTCAGTGTACAAATTGCGAAGTGCGGAGTAAACTGCTTTGCCTGAGTCTAGCCTGATGCTCTCCCCACTGATAGGGCAGTTTAGTAACCAGTGTTTTCCATATATCTTGAAGCTGATTTTGACTTTTTTTAACCGACTCAAAAGTTGTCGGTCCAGGAGAACCCTCTTGTTGAGGGATTGCATCATGGAGTGTTAATGCTAGATCAGAAGTGTGTCTCATGCAAAGAGATAGAGTAACTTAAGACTGTTTCAAGTTGTTTCAAAATACCTACTGAAGCATGCCAAGTGTAAGCATGGTAGCTGTTGATTTATACCTATATGTATATATGAACTTGTGCATAATACATTTACATAATTTCATCCCTATGTTACCTAAGGAAAATGTTTATTAGAAGTCAACATTTAAGTGTCTTGAAAATAATAACCAACAACTGAATGGTGAATCAGAGCTTTCCAAATAGACAACTCTTGCTAATTACTATTACTTGCCTAACAGTAGTATTATGAACAAATACTAGACGTGGGTTTTTTTAAAAAAAAAAAAAAAGTTTTCATATCAGTTTTGAGATGCTCTGTGTGTACTTCCACTGCATTATTTATAACCATAGACTTTTCCCTTTTGAGGCCAGGACAGCTAAAAGAAAATTGCAGTGATGGAGGTTGGGGTTTTTTTGATACTACCTTATGACCAAGGTTTTTTGGCTGATGCATTTTGATCATGGACATACACAAGTGGAGTAGTTACTTACCTTTTTTAAAGCCATCAGTGATCATGTTGATTTCCATGAGTATATGTAATCCATATCTTACAGTGCCCCAGAACGCAAATTCATTGTGATTATAACTGGCTGGCTGCAATTTTCTGATATGGGTATGATACATGAACTCACTTCCCTAAAGCCTCCCTTTAAACAGACTGTTAACTGTTCCTTGCAGACAGAAGGAAATATTACCAAAACACTTTTTGCTGACTTCAGAAGGAGTTGAGATTTACTGTGAACTATTTGTTTAGTTTTCTCTGGGTATTTTTTGTATTTAGCTGCAGGTGTGTGTATATATGTATGTGTGTGTTTAGGGGAAAAAAAAAACCCAACAGATAAGATCATAATCAAAACTAGCCTTTTGCACTTTGCAGAACAGAGGGGAAAATTCTCAACTGTAGGTTACCATGTGGTGTGGGAACCAACAAAGTTCACAGAGATCTGTTTCTTTAATGTCCTTGTAGGAAGTGGTGAGGGGGGAGCAAGATACCCAGACAGTTAGAAATGAATTGGGT
This sequence comes from Thinocorus orbignyianus, assembly GCA_013400375.1. Lineage (NCBI taxonomy): Eukaryota > Metazoa > Chordata > Aves > Ciconiiformes > Thinocoridae > Thinocorus > Thinocorus orbignyianus. The sequence continues at coordinate 3,312,643 of VXBW01005696.1, read as the reverse complement.
TGTAGATCTGGAGCCCACTCAAGAACTTGCTGCAGTTGTGTTGCAGCCTGTGCTAATGTAACTGCTAGCTGTCGTGGTCCTGTCTCATCTGATCTCTCCTGGATCGCTTCCTTGTGCAAAGCTGGCAGAAACATAGAAACTCTTCTATTGATTTGTTAGTGAAATTCCGCCCCAGCACGTCAGCACTGAGAAACTCTGCCTTGTTCTTTCTCCACTAACTTTCCAGGAAGATTAAGACATCTTCCTTTGCTCTTGTACTTCTGTCATGATTTAACCCCAGCTGGCAACCAGGACCATGGAGCTGCTTGCTCACTCTTGTGCCCTCTTCAGTGAGATGGGAAGAAGAATCAGGGAAATAAGGAAAAATCAAGGGTTGAGATAAAGACAGTTTAATAGGACAGCAGCGAAGAGGAAATAATAATAGAATATACAAAATGAGTAATGCACAGTGCAATTGCTCACTACCTGATAATCGATGCCCAACCAGTCCCTGAGCGGCGATTTCCATCCTAACCGGCTCCCCTAGTTTGTATGTTGAGCATGACATTGTATGGTATGGAATATCCCTGTGGCCGGTTTAGCCTAGCTGTCCTGTCTGTGTCCCCTCCCAGCTCCTTGGGTGCCCCTCTTACCCTTGTTGGCCAGAAGCTGCTGACTTCTCATACTGGACTGCTTTGTAACAACTAAAATATTAGTGTTATCAACATTATTGTCGTCCTAAATCCAAACCATGGCACTACGTTTGCTGCTAGTAAGAAGATTAACTCTACTCCAGCTGAAACCAGGACAACTTCTTTGAGATAAAGCTCAGAAAGGTATCTGTTAAATTACCTTAGTTACTTTAAAAAAAAAAAAAAAAAAAGGGCAGCAAAAACCCCCCCAAACACCATCAGAAAACCCAAAGACATTCTTTGGGCAGCTTTAGCTTAAAGAATGATTTGACATAAATGTCTTCTGGAGTCTGGATTAGTGTTAGAAGCAATCAGCTCTTCCAAGACCTCTTTTTCTCTTATGCCAAGACAACTGTTTCTGGGATGCAGTGTGAATCCTCTCAGAGAAGTGAACAGGGTTAAACCCAACATTTTTGTTAGCCTATCAGTTTACTGCAAGGCTGCACAAATGGCTGTCCTGGCAGTACTGAGAAAGCAGCATCAAGTTGGTAAGCAGCAGCAGCAGCTTCCCCACTGCTCCTTATGTTACCATTGACATTGAAAAAAACATCTATCAAATCATGGCCACAGATCATTTCACAGATCTGTTTTAAAACACTGCACTACAAATGATTGAGTGGATACAGTTAGTGGGCAGTGTTCTCTGGAAGGAGGATAACATGACTCTTAGCCTGCTTCACATTCAGTTTAGGAGTTTTCTCAACCTGAATTCAGGCAAACCTGAAGGTCTCTGAGTTTCCCAGTCACACCAACTGCTCTTGCAGAAATAGACAAGAAAGCTGTCTGTAGTTGCAGGCTGCTCTTTGCCTTTGTGCTTGACAATCTTCTAAAATAGTAATATAGAACCATAGTTCCAGTTTCTAACAGCATGTTAAATTATTGATTAGCTTTAAATTGTTTAAATGGGTTATTAAAGTACTTTATTCTTCCATGTCATTTTGAAAAACCTGGGAACTTCTTTTTTCAATGTTACAGGTATTTGGGCAGGATAAGGCATGTACCACTTCCAGAGATTATATGATATAAGAAAAAAAAAAAAGCATTCTTTGGGCTATTCTTCTATGTTGTTTTGTCGTTTTGTAGGTTATCAACATAACACTTCTTTTTACATGTGCTACAGTTTCTAAATTTTACTGGATTTCTGCCCTTTCCCTCCTTTCTGTTTCCTTCTGTAGGAAAGAGACCTACTGGCATCGTATTTATAGTCAGAAAGTGGGAGCTGCTGCTGAGTTTGTTCTGCGATCACCTCTTGCTGAGCACCAGGTTAGAAATGCTTATTTGCTTTATTTGTAAATGCTAAAGTTGTCTTAATTAAGGTCTACAAATTTTGCTCAAGCTGTTTTAAGGTTTACAAAAGCATTATTTTGTAAGCAGAATTTATGGCTGAAATAATTTTTGGGCACAGTGGATTAACAAAAATTAAAATTAGTTTTCATTTGGATTGCTAACTTAAATTCTTCAGATGTTTATACAGAGTAAACAAATATGTTTAGGTCTAAATATACTATAACCTACTAAAATACTTCCTTTTACAAATAAGAAAGTAAAGTATTAGTTGCCAAAACTCTAACCAGAGTCAAGCCATAGAGCTGGTGGAATAATTTGCAGTACATCCAGACTTTGTCTATGCTACTGTCTTGAGTATCTGAACATCTTCAGTTCAGTGGCTAGTCTGTGGTAGTTAGGTGGGAAATGTTATATCCCTCCAGTTCTGTAAGACAATGAGATTTTATTGTTCTAAAACCTGGAAAGTTACGCTGATAAATAATCACTTTGTGTAACTAATTAGTCTATTCTAACTGTAGGACAGTAAAATATGCTTCTATAAATGCTGTACTACTCTCTTTGGTTAGATAATAGAATAAATTATGTAAATAAAATAGTTGTGATCTAGAAATACCTACTGCTTTTCACTTGCTAAAGTGAAATAAGATTTGTTACTCACCTACATTTAAGAAATAATACTAGGTAATACACCTCATCAGTTTATGGAAGCTGCTGTAGTTGGAGGAAAGACCAAATTTTATGGTTACCGATTGTAAAGACGTAGTTTCTTAACCATGATTGACTAAAATTATAATTTTGGTAGTTTAGTTCTACTTCTCAGCTGCTCTTCAGCCCTTGTTAGTGTCATGAAAGATGAATCATTGTGGGTTTCAGTAGAGGAGTATCTACTACTGGGGGGTAAAATGAAATGTAGTTGGCGTTAATTTGTACTCGTGACTGCTTTATTGGAGCCATTTAGCATGTGCTTACATAATAGCTTTAAACAGCAACTTAACCTTTCCATGGAAGCCCTACAACTTGGAATTTATTGTCATTCAGGACAGAAAACTATATATGCTTTGTGTGCAGCTTTTGCCTGTAATGAAGCTTGGTTTCAATGAGTGTCTGAAAAGCGTAACCTTTGACCCTTTAGTGAACTCCATTTTAATTCATATTGAGCCAAGGTAGTTTTAAGAAAGTACTTATTGTTAGTTGAGGCTGAGATTGTTGGGTTTGCATGTTGTACAGAGTGAAGGTCAAAAGGATGCTAACTAGGGAAGTGCAGTTAGCAAATAGAGCAAGTGTTACTGATTCATATGTCTTAAAAATTGTTGTTGGAAGTGAGTGAAATTCTATACATGATTAAAGTAGTTAAATAATCTTGTTTAGTGATAGGCTTAAATGCTACCTCTGTGTGTGTTAACAAGAAGCTTAAAATACTTGTTTTAAACTTAAACTGAAATGAAGCCTGTTAGTATCTAGCCAGTAAAAATATTAACAGATTTCAGAAGGAATGATGAGGTGACATTCACCTTAAACATAAAGACTTATTTATTTTTAATGTACAAAGCAAATTCATCTTTCATGGTAAGTTCAAAGTTCTTTTGCATAAATAAGTTTAAAAGAAGGTCCTTGTATTGGTATTGTTCATGCAGTCTGTTGAAATTACATATATAATTCTCTAATGTGTAATGTAACATCCATTTTGAGGGTTAATGTATTCTGGAAATACCATGCTTGCTGTTCTCAATTGTTTTTATGTCACCTGAACATGCTTTGTTGTGTATGCAGTTGTGATCATAGTTTCTGATGCTTTACTTTGTACCTTCTATTTCACAAATAAAATAAGCCAGTAAAATCACTAATTTCTGTAAGCCTTGGAACTGGCTTTATTTGCTGAAGGCAGATGTTTAATATTCAGTAGGTTTTGTTTATTTTGTCACTTAGTTTTGTTGTTTAAAAGCTAAGAAGTTCAAAAAGCCAGATAAACAAGATAAAGGTTTGTTGCAACTGGCACGGAACCCTTGGTTAGATACCCACAATTAAGTAGTAGATTGCTTTTCAACAATAGAAAGTGAATTAATTGGAGACAAATAAACATGAGTGTAACTTTTTTTTTTCAGTTGGGTATCTTAACAATTCTTGTTCTTGGAGATCACCTCCTTGAAAGCTGTAAGACAGAAAAGTGCTTTATTTTTTTTTTTGAAGTAACAACTTAGATGCATTTATTGGAATAACTTACACGAAAGCAATGGCATGTGCAACACTGGAAATGTATTAAATGACTGTACTGTCACTGGTGTTCTAACTATATACACATTAAATGTTTACCTTACAGTATTTCTTTTAGTATAATGAGTTCATTAAAAAAAAAGCTTTTGATGCTAATTCAGAGTTCCATAATCTGCTCAGTGTCTTTCACATGTAGTTTTGATGATAACTGACAAGCTGTAAGTTAATTAGCGCAGAACTTACTAATGAGGATGCTAAAATCCTTACTTTCACGTTTTTGTTGATGCTTTCTGAACAAATTGGAGTAAACTTGATTGTATATCTAATAAGTTTTAGGCACTTCCTGGATGTAGGTGCTGTTCTTAAGCAACAAAAATCTCCCAATTAACTGAATGATAGGGAAGTTTTGAAAAGTTTGACAAGAGTGCTTGTCTTCAGAAATGGGGATAACCCAAAACCAAAGCAATAAAACAAGGTCTGTTAATTAGCATGGAAGACAGCTTCTTGAATTAATATGTGGTGTTAATTAACAGGAAGTCTGATGTTGTGTTGTAATTACCACCAATATTTTTGACATACTGAGTGACTGAAGGTGAATTATATAGATAACAATTTAGTAAACACTTCAGAGCTTAGGAACATTTTTCCTTTGTTTCTCTTTTTCTAGAAATATGGATAGACTTCTGCGACTTGGAGGAGGTATGCCTGGGCTGGGACAGGTTAGTATATAGCTTGTCAATATCTTCTCTTTCATATTAGTCAGTTCTGGAATAGTCCTTTTATTATACCTGAAAACAGCATCAAAAAAAAACAGTTCATATGAACAATCCGTGACTCTAGAGATGCTATCTAAGTGTATGCAAATCACTGTTACAGCCTGACTGGGGGTTTTTGTCAGTATGAACTCTTGTGTTGGCAGTGAGTTTACAGAATGTTTATAAACCCTTCATTTGGTGTCTGAACACTTTGAAGTTTGGATTGAAAAGTATTGGAAACACAGAATAAAATTTAAAAAATGAATTTCCAATAATATGGATCTTCAGAACATGAAGATTATTCTAAATGACTGAGCATAGTCACTTGCCCTTTCATAAATGATATATTTCAGTCTTTGAATCATTATAAGATACTGAAGTGTATGTGAGTTTCAGGAGGTAATTTGAGTTTAATTTATCACTTGCAGGTAGTTGTAGCCACTTCTGTGTGTGTGTGTTACCGTGTCTTGTCTTGTTCACTTTGTCCTCACTTGTGTCACTGCTGAAAGCAAAAAGGCCTCCCTGGCAGCTCCCCTGTTCCAGTGGGAGACCTACGCGCATTGTACAGATTCTGCCACTGGGGCAAGTCCTAGGGATTTTTTTCTTGGCCAGTTGGTGTGACCAGCAGTCTTCAACAATAAAACCAAGCTAATCTTATTATGTTATACTACTGTGGATATGGGGNGGGGGGGAAGAAATATAATTTGGAACTTCTTTGTCTGAGGCTTATAGGAAGAATTATTTCCTTAAGGAAAGGGCTGTAGTGTAACTTCCTTTGTAGTCTTGGCTGGCTGCAGTAGTTGACCTTTTTCTGCTTTCCTCATTTGCTTCTGGGACTCTGTTCTAAATTGAGAATCCAGACTCTTGTTCTTCTGGAGGAATCAGTTCTGTTTGTCCTAGGTTTTGTGGTGTGTGTGTATGTGTGCATTTGCTTCTAGGATGACTGAGATTGGTAAACTGACAGCTTCTTTTGGTTGCATGTAGTGTGTTTGTGTCCAGTATAACTGGGAAAGGAGTGGTTTAGTACTGAAGCATTTGGTGCAATATTGCAGGCTGATTTACAGCCTCTAGGTGTTTTGCCAAATAAGCTGTAACTTTTGGTGCATAATTTTTTTCCTTTTTATAGCTAAAATTCTATTCACGCTTGCTTAGTGAATCTTCAAGCAGCCCTCAGTTATTTTTAGTTTCACTTTCTTAAACAGTTATTTCTCTTGTTCCTCTGAGCTGCCAGCCTGCTTCATGACTCTTCATTTTTTTAACATCTGCGCAGTCTAATCACTCAAGCTTTCACTTCTTAGTCCTCTCTGAACTTGACGCATATCAAAGCTGTTTTTCAGATTTACAGTTAACTCTCTCTGCTGCTTTCTGAATTTCTCAGCTGTAACTTAAAGCTTGCTAGAAAATTGTGGCAGACAATAGAACATAACATTCAGAAGAAGCTTGCTGAACTCCTCTGGCAGCTTTAGCCTGCAAAGCTGCTCCGTGTTTGTTTAAATATGGAATTGTCTCTTAAATGAATTGATGAGTATGTGTTGGATTAAAAAAAAAAAAGGTGGAAAACTGAATTGCTCTTCATGTAAGTTGCTGGTTGTGCTTGGTGTCTCAACTACTTTTGTAGTCTTTTAGTTTATTGAATAGGCAGGAAGACTTTTCAAAAGGAATTATTTTATAATCTTGAAATAGTGTTTCAATAAACCTTCCAAGCTCACTTCTGTTCTGGATATTGATTGATTGATAATTGAGGCTGACAGGTGATCCAGGGTAAATTAGATGGCTCTGAGGTGGAAAAGAGGTCAGATATTTCTTGCACATACTTTGTCCTGCTAGAAAGTAAACAAAGTTATTACTATTCCTTTGCACTAGACTGTTTTAAATGCTGTAGAAAGCTTTTTGTTTTTCTTATTACTGTGTCACAGTTGTTCTGTCTTTGGTGGTTTTGCTTTTAAGGTTGAACATAGTAAAAACATCCGACTGAGTCATTCTTGCTAACACAAGAATGATCTGTGTGTATAGCCTCATAGAAAAATAAAAACATTTTATCAGTAATTTTATAACTCAAAGTAAAGCTCTAGCTACAAGAAAAAAGTATTTCCAGTTTGAAAGAGGACTACATCACATAAGGTCTGCTAGCAGTCTGTTTGATTTGGTTTGTAACTAGTGTTCAAATAACAGCAAATGCTTGGTCAGCGCAGTCCTTATTTGACCTTTGCCAAGGAATTCTTTCTCATTGACTCGCCTTAGCTTCTTCAACAGCAATTCTTTCCCCTTGGTAAAAGTACCTCTTCTATTTTATCTTGTTTAGGGATTTTTTTTTGTTTGTTTCTTTCTTCATTTCCAAACTCAAATGTGTTTTTCTGAGTGCTTTTTAGATTCATGTCTTTACAGCTTTCTTTTCAAGTCTTTCAGTGTTCTGTATTTCACTTGAAAACTACTTTCAGTGAATTCATGGTCCTTCTTACTATTTATATGCTTTGGAGTGGCTGACTGGTCTTCAGAGTTGACAAATGTTGTGGCTGGTGCTGAATTCTATTGATGCTAAGCCTGTCTTCATATGGCTAATGAACAAATCCTTAAGAAGGTGGTCTTAAAGTGATGTTTTAAACTAAATTTTCCAGTGACTTGTGGCTTAGAAATTTTGAGCCATTTCCTCTCTTTTAGTCTTAGATGGACTAAGGACTATCTTTATGGGTCAGCAGGTGGACAAGAGAGCGTGAAAGGGAATCTGATAGCTTTTGGCATCACATAAGTCATCTACACTTTTCTGGTAGTGAGCTTGGTCATTAACTTTGTATTCTTTGTATGGGAGGGTACCTATGTGTAGTTTGAAGTTGATGCCACGAATAAGAGCATCTTTGCAACACTCCATGCAGAAATTGTTTGTCTTGCATGATTGGTATTGTGGGCATTTGAGTTTCTGCTTTTGTGGTATGTGTGTAAGAACAGTGAATGATTGAAGCTTCCTGGGAAAGATGGGGGGGAATGGAAGTTTGAAAATGTTACTTGAATTTCCTTTCTATAGTTCATGGGAGTTCAGATTTTGGCGATGCCCGTGTTTTCTCTTGTATGGTGTCCTCTGCCCCTTGTCATGTTGCTTTTGATTTTGTGGTTGTGTTTTTTTGTTTGGTTGGTTGGTTGGTTTTTTGCTATTGTCTTTCCTGGTTAATTCTTTTCCATCTCTCCCTGTTCATCCCCCTGGAATGCTGCCTACCACAGAATTTCACTAGTGATTTAATATTTCGCTTTGCGTTGTACATTTGCTGCAGACAAATTAACAGGCTTTGTGGGGTACGTAGAAGCATTCTACTTATGTAGCAGGCAGGAGTTTGGAACAATGATCCTCTTTGTTCTGTACACAGAACTATTGTTTGCTAGTGAAATCAGTTTCACATATGCCTGTATTAGGCAATCCTACTGGATACAGTTAAGAGGGTGAGCAAATTAGGTGAATTTTTAGCAGAGCTCTCTCTCCCTAACATTTTCAGAACAATAACCCAACCTTTGCAAGTTCTTGTCCATGCTAACATATCCTGTTTATCTAAATCCAGATGTGATTGGAAGCAGTGAAGTAATTAATGACACTTTTAAAATAGTGTTGAAATAATTTTTCATTACTTGATGGATTTTTTTAAAATTATTCTTTCTCATTGCTCTGTTGATGCAGGCAACTGTTCTAGTGTAATAAATGGGAAATAAAATTGATTCTGTATTTCTGAATTAACATATTTGATGGCAGAGGAAAAGGGAAAAAATCCAAATGGGAAGGGAGGGAGAGACAGAGAAGTAACCTGTGTCTTCTAAGGAGTATTTACACCTTGACTTGGAATATAGAAAATAGAAGTGCAGATAGCTATTTTATTTGAATAATGGACTTGCCAATTAGCCATCAAGTGCTTCCATCTGTGAAATAGTTGATCAGATGGGTTAGCTGGGATGTTTCCAGATTAGGGCATTGTAAATGGCACTTGAAAACTGTCACTTTGATTATGAGGTTTCAAGCATTGCACTGCTTGATGCTGTGGAACCTTTTCCCCCTCGTATTATCATGGGTTTTTGGAACATGCTGATCTCATTTAGTAAATCTATGGCACCGTGGGAACTTGGGAGACCTGCCACTGATCTAAAGTTCTGTTTCATCTGCTGATCTAGCCAGGATGATTATTAGAAAAGAACTACTGGTAGGCTATTTTGTGGGGCTACAGAGTAAGAGTTGGTAATCTGGCAGGAAAAGGAGGGGTCAGGTTCAGTGTAGAGCATTCCCAATTAACAATTAAATGCAAGCTTCCTCGAGTTACTTCATTAAGCTGATGAGGCTCTTGAAGTAAAAAATGTGTTCTAACTGGCTAATCTGCATCCTGAGATCCCGATGTTAAAAAAACAAAACAAAAACCAAAACCCCCTCAACAGTGACAAAAAACCTAGGAACCAAAACAAACCCAAACAAACACCACCTACCCCCACTCTACCCCCACTCCGTGGCCCTTGGAAAAGACCCAAACCCTAAACACCCAGTCATAAGAAACCTCAACACCTTGAAAATTGTTTTGGTTAATTGATTCTTGAAACAGGTTAGGCTTTAGTTTGAAGGGTGCAAATGTATTATCTTTAATGAAAGCTGTGGAGTGTTTTGGTATATTGGTATCTTTTGCACCTGCATGACTTTTTGCTTCCTGTGTCTCCTGGGTGTATTTGCTTTATGTGGTTTGAATTCTGGTGATACACTATTGTCTGCTTCTCACATGCATTTGAAGTTTCAGATACTCCTTTTGAGGATAGACTACCAGGGGAATGAATCTGAATTATAACTCTTAAAATTGTGCATCATTTTTGTGTCATTGCTTCCAAGACACTTTCCAGCAAAGTTCTCAAGTAATAAGAATGTTAGTATTTCTAGAATTCTGGCATACCTCCTAGTAGATGAAATGGTGTCCAATTTGGGTGGGTTATTCCAGTTCTACGTTTTCACCCTGGAAGGTACCAACCTATTCAAAGAGTAGAAAAACTTTCTTGGTGACAAACTTTTTTTCTTGTAATCCGTTAATGTCCAATATCAACTCATATAAAAAGGTCAAAAGATGTAATTGATTGCCTATGAGACTTTCTATTGCTTCTAGAAAGTCTCAGTGTCAGTTTATACATCCACAATATATGATTTTGTTTTATGGAGAAAAAACAGTGCCTTAAATGCACTACACTGTGCTTTCCTTGACTGGGATGAGTATTTTACTGCTTTGGTTAGTGTTTTAACACACTGGGTGTGCTTACCCTGGAGATGATGGTGTCTCCATGGGCAGTTGAGGCTTATTTAAAATTTGTTGGGGGTTGTTAAAGGCTGGGTATGGTTTTCTACGTTTTAAACAGTTGAGTGATTGTGATGTGGTTTATATCCAAAAGTGCTAATGGGAGAGGGGGAAAAGAAACATGTTAGAATTGGTTTTAGGAACAGTCCTATGGTTGTGCTTATAACACACGAGGTACTTTGTGTTATAAAAGCTGCCTTAAAGTATGACGGGCTGCACTATCACAAACAAGTGAATGTGATAATAATGAAGCTAGTAGGTTGTGCCTGAGCATTATCAGTTTGTTCTGAAATACTATTTGGCTATAAACTCTGGACACCATTTTTAGCTGCCTCCTCTTGGCCTCAGATCTTAAACTTCCTTATTTCTAATAATTAGGCAATTAGTTTTGCTCTCCTCAATTTAATTGCCAGTGTAGTCCAGCAGACTTTCCCCAGAAGAGACAAAGGAGCTTGGACAAGGAAATGAGTGTAGCCATAATAAGAAAGAACAGGGAAAAAGGCTAAACGAGAGCAGAAATCTTTGCCTTTTGCATTACACCCGTTCACTTGAAATGTTCATTTCTGTAAGCAGGAAAGGAGCCTCCTTACAGTGATTGATTTTCATTTATTTCTCTTTGAAATTGTTTCTTCTTTCTGAAATCCCCTACTGTTGAATATTAAGTTGCAATGCTACTATACAGCACCTTTGAACAAGGGCTTCTGTTTTCTTTCTTCTAAGAATCCTCCTTAGGTTTTCCTGGAAGTTTAAAGTTTTCTTCTTGTATTAATAGTGGTGTGTGGTTTGTTTATTTGTTAAAAAAAGTGTTACAAACAGCTAACCTTCCTGCATGTTGCTGCTGTGTCTCCCAGCTCACCTGCTTGTGTCCCAGGGACCACCTCTTCACTTCACAACAGAGGGCCAGTAGGCATATAGAACCTGGTACATTCTTCTACATACTGAGTAAATGCCTCTTAGCTACTCTACCACACAAAGTGTGTTTTAGGGTCACCTCAGACAGCACCTGCTGAAGGCTACTTTGCTTTCTTGGCAGAACTATGTCTAGAATAAGGTAATTAAAAATCTGCATTAGAGCAAGGCTTCTGGAGGCAGACAAAATGTATGAATGGTGGCTTATCTACCTTGAGGCTCACTTCTAAATCCCAATACCTTTCATAATGATGATAGGAGTAGGTGACAGGTTAGTCCTGGTCTTATTCTGGGGTGAAACTGAGCTTTGCATTTTCTGGATTTTCTTTTCTCCCAGTAGCTTTAGGTCAGGAAAAATAGTAGTTCTTTTTGAAAATGTATGGTGTTACCGAGGATTTGTTTCATGTCCATAATCTTATGGCTTTTTGCTAACCATAGCGTTGTCATAGACTCAGAATGGTTTAAGTTGGAAGGGGCCTTTAAAGGCCATCTAGTCCAAACTGTCCTTATGCTTGATAACAAGGAATATTGGCTGCAGTGATGCAGCATACCTTCCCTTGCTTTTTGCATGTCTTGATGAATTTGTAGGTTGTATGTGGTAAAGAGAAAGGAAACACAAGAACGGGGAAAGATTATGCTTAAATGGCCATTTCGTGCAATGGTTGTGTTGGGAACGTTGCAGCCAGTCCAACTATTGCAAATTGCATCAAGGTGACATGTAAATACTCATGAATGCATGTTAATGTTGGGTAATACTCATCTATTTCTAGGAAAAAGTAGATGACAGAATGACTTTCTGAAAAGCACATTTTTGTAAAATTGACCTTATCTGACTGCAAAATAAATTCAGGTAGCATCACTTGATGCCAGATCCTAATAAATACGTTTTTTTCTGTAGTAAACTTTAAGCCTCAGAATATTTTCAATGGTAGCGTTGACAAACAGGAGTGCTGGTTTTTATAGGAGACCTTTTTTCCAGTTTTTGGTAGTTAGATGAGCAAAACACGTTACATTCTACAGGTATATGGAAATCCTGCACATGCCCATGTTGGTGAATTACTATACCTCTTCTGTGAAATTCTTTGTGGTGCAAGAGAGATTACTGATAGATGGGTATGACAGAGACATTAAGATAAGCCTTGGTAGCTTCCCTTCTTTCTTCATTTGTTTTGACTAAAAGTCTGGCCAGGTTCTCTGTGGAGCGTCCCAGTGAATTAGGGATTATTTTTGTTTGGAGCTCTGCTTCGTTAAAAAAAAAAAAAGCTAAACTATGGAAACAAACAAACGAAAAAATCATCAAAACAAGAAAGGTAGGTAGCAAAACTTTGGCTCTGCACTGAAGAGGTGTTTGCAAACTGGTGTTCCATACCCATTTAACCAACTGCTCAAAGCTATGCAGAGTTCAGTGTTCTATAAATCTGGTTTCTGAAGAGGAGCGGAGATGAGAAGGATTGTGTATTTCAATTCCGTCTATATTGCTGTTTATGGAGTTCTGTTGTAAATGTGAACCTGGATAAACTTTTTTTAGGAAACAAGATTTTTGAAAACATACTGAGGCTTTTTTTTTTAATCTTGTTCAGGTTTTTTTTTGGCAGATATTTTTAATTTAAAGTAGCAATTGATGCCATAATATTTCCTTGGTATCTCTACTCCATTTTGGAGGCTATGAGACTGTCAGTGAGACTAAACATATTACTACAATTTTTATTTCATCTGACATATGGTGTAACAAGACAATGTGATCCTTTCAGAAATCTAGGCTGTTTGTTGAGACTTATGGTATTTTGTGTTCTGTTATGTATGCTTGATTATAATTGGTATAAAAATGGGCCTAAACATACAAACTGTTTAGACATAATGCTAGCTTCAAAATATAATCCTGTTGATGTGGAACTAACGGTAAAATTGTGTGTGTACTAGCTTGAAAATTGCAATAAAATTTCAAATTGCTACTAATTAGTGTGTGATTCACGGTGCAAAGTAATATATTTTTCCCTTTTTGTGAACTCTGTGATTTTTCTCAATTTTTTTTATGAACTGGATCATTTTCTGTGTCATGACTGATGTTAACTTTCCATACTGCAGAAAATGCAGTGTGTGGCTTCTGGTGCTTGCCATGGCAATGTTGCTAGAACCATTGAGATCTGGGAATATGGGCTTACTCCCTTTACCCGTTCCATTTACAGACTACTCAGCACAGGAAAAATTGTTCCACAATCACAATTTTGTTTAGATTTTTAGGCTTAGTAGTGTGTTAAAAGCACTACGCTGATCTAAGAAATCTTTATTCCTTTGTGTCACTGTATCATCAGGTTATACCACTTACTGACAAAGGGTAAGTCGAGAAGAGCAGTGGTACTCTGGTGGACTTTTAAGGTCTTTTTATTATCGCTAATACCTCTGCTGCTTCTGCACGCTTGCTTGAGTTTGTCTCCTCTCTGCAGGTAGTGTTCTGTAATGGTTTTTTCCTCTCGTACAAAGCTATGTGTGCACCATTGGGTTTACCTCCACAAAATGATAGTTCCAAGCTCACTTTACATGCCTCATCTTTCTACACATCCTTTAATTTTTATTTTATAATGATTGTCATTGTATTTATGCCCCATCTCCCCTGCCCCCCATAAATGTCATGATTATCTGAAACACTTCTTTTGGAGGAGGTAGTGAAGGGAATTGAAGAAAAAAATGGGGTGAATGGGTGAATAGTTTTAAAATTCAAAAATAAAGCTTTTTTTTCTGTCCTTTTTTTTAAAGTTAATCTTTCTCAATTGTCTTGAGATATAACAGCTGAAAATACGTACTGAAAGGGTTAAGTCGGCATGAAAGAATTCATTTCCACTTTAATGACCTAGCCTTGCTGGGTTAGGACGATGGGGAACATGCTTCTGACTTGTACTCCTATTGCCAATTAACACCTCCTATAACAGGTTGCCTCAGCTAGTCATTGAAGCAGAGGCAGTAGAAATAGTTTACATGCAGCTTGTTTTTCACACTAGTTGTTTAATACTCGCAAAATTAAACTATTAAAAGGTTCTTTTTTAGCTTACTGGGAAAGAAATAAACACTATAGTGGTCAGTGTTAGCTCGTGTGTCCTATGTTTACATTTAAATTGTTCCAATTGCAAAAATAATAATTAAAAAAGTATTAATGCTTATAGCTGTTCTTGTATTTTACACAGAAATATGTTGTTTGGTGCAGTAAAACTGAGATTTGTTCTATAGCACTTTAGTTCACTGTCTTTTCATTCACAATTGCTCCTGCAAAACTGGATTTCTTTGTTGAAACAGCTATGATGTATTTAAAAATCAGCTTTTGTCCTTTAACGTGACACCAGAGCAGTGTTTGAGATCCACTTAAACAATGGAGTTCCTCAATTTGTGGAATATTTCTCAGTTGCTTGTGTAACTAATTGAGTCCACTTTCTGTAACCTATTTGAATAAATGTAAAATAGTACAAATAAAGAGCAGTGCTCTAAAATGACACTTTAGTTCATATTTAATCAGCAGGTATTTTAATAACATAATAAAGTTGGCTAAATAATTGATACCAGTTCACACTAAGAGAAAGGTGGAGTAATATACCTAAAAGTGTTAACAAATTTGCTAAAAGGCCTGAGTAGGTAACACTTCAAGGCGTTAGTTTTTATCCTGTTAGAATGGCAAATGCCTTTAACACTTCATCAACAAGGGCTACCCAAGTAAAGGGCTGCTTTTTATATTGGATCATCTCTTTAACTGTTTGAAACAAAAATACTGTCATGCACAATTTAATATTACAATGTAATCTTCTGTTCCTGTCTAGAAAGTGATTCTTTTTCCATCATAAGTCTTACTGACAAAAAAAAAAAAAGTAGCAAAAGTGCATTTTAATAGTGGTAACTTAGTTTTATCAATTATTATTAAAAATGGGATTCTGCCATTCTAAACAAAAACAAAACCAGAGTTTGGTCGGGTTGTATGAGGTGGCTGGCAATCAGGCAGCAGTTTCATTGACTGACAACATGTATAGTTGATTCAGAAGGAAGATCCATTTTCAGGAAGTAGCACAATAGCAGGTTTTTTTTCAGAACAGTTTTCAAATTTTAATAATTGCTACATCCAGCTTATACAGGAATGCCTGAGAAAAAAGAATGTTGAATATTCACTGCAGTTTCCAGATCCCTTTTTTCTCCAGTTTCCCAAGAAATTATCCTATAAATCTGTAGGCAGTCAGATTGAAGGCAGTATTCACTGTTCTGCAGTGAGATGGACAGTCCTTACAGAGCTCTGTGCAGTGGGAGAAGGGTCTGACCTTCTTTGAGTACCATAATGTAACCAAAAGTACCAGCAGATCTTTCACGTTACAGATACAAATGCTTTCTTGTTTGGGTTTCTGACACCAGTTAATTTAATTTGGTGCTGTGTTTCATAAGGATGGTTCTCCTTTGTTAAAGTTGGCAGGCAGTGAAGTTTATGAACAATGATAATAGCACATGCTGTGGAGGGCCAGTGTAAAATACTTTGCCTCCATGTAGAGATTAGCTAATAAAGTCTTTCTTCCTTTTTGCTTCATGAAAGAAGCGCATAAACTTCTGTGGAAGACTAGCAGAAACAGGCCAAAGAAACCTCAGAACATGTAACCTGTAGCAAGCTCCCACATACTGTGTAAGAAGCACACAAAAGCTGCGACTGTCACTCTGAGGCTTTGTTAGATTATCAGCCATTTATGGAAAAGAAAGTGGACAGGGATGGAAGCAAACTGGATCCAGTTTCCAAATGCCTGAGGTTTTTTCAGATGGCATTATCTAAAGCCAAGTAAACTCCTTGAAACACCTAAGATCTATTCTGTTGGTTTTCTCTGTTAAATATTTAAAAATTTTAGGTTAAGGATTTTATGAACTTCAGGTTCATAACTTTCTGCATATGCTGATTTATCTTTGGTATAAAAGTAATATGAAACTAAATCCATTGTTAGGGTAGATTCTGGACAGGCTTTGACCTATAGATCCTTTCCTCTTCAAAATTCCAGAATCTGTGCATCAGAATCGTTTAAAAACTCTTGAGCAGTTCATTATATGCAAAACAAAAGAAGAAATATTAACATGAAAATGAATACTTATTACAGTGCAGTGAGTTGTTTGTTTTCCTCATAATATAGCTAGTACTTGTAATCTGTGAAAACAGAGCAGACTGAAAGAAGATAGAGAGGTCTTCAAAAAAGAAGTGTCTGTGACCAAGGAAGTACTTGGTATGTACTATATTTTATAAGACAACTGATAATTAACAAACCTACATTATATTTGCGTGGTATGCTACCATTAGCTAGTTCAGGTAAATTGGTTGAACTGCGTGAGGAGAGTGGAAGCTAATCTTTAATATCTTTGCTACCTCAGGCATGTGCTTGAAGTGAAAAGGTGAAGCCTGCAGTTAATATATCCTAATTCTTAGTGTGGTCACTTCCATGTGTATTTAAACTCACATTTAGTGGGCAAAATAATTCACAGATAATACTATGGCTTAAAGAAA
This sequence comes from Thinocorus orbignyianus, assembly GCA_013400375.1. NCBI lineage: Eukaryota > Metazoa > Chordata > Aves > Ciconiiformes > Thinocoridae > Thinocorus > Thinocorus orbignyianus. The sequence goes on along the minus strand of VXBW01005696.1, from coordinate 3,296,007 downwards.
ACCCCAACAAACGAAACATGCTAAGCAAGTTGCTTTACACCAATGCAGCATTACTTTATGAATTAGCAACATTTCCTATACTGAAAATGAGTTGTTGGCTACGGGTGTTGGCAGCTGGAAAGAGAACTTCAGTGTAACTTTTTCGAACAGGAACTCTTTTATGTCATAGAATACCTAAAGGATTGATAAAGTGTAATCCCTCTTCTCACTAAGGTAAACAAGCATTTGAAAGCTCCAAGGAGTACAGAAATAAAAGGAGGAAAGATTAGGAATGAGTATAGGAACTAAAGCAGGGTAACACCTTTCCTACCTTTCCTTTAACTAAAGGTAATTTGGTTGCCTCATTACAGAAACAAAACGTTATATTTATCTTCTCAGTTGAATCTACTGACTGATTTTAAAATGGGAAAGTTAAGAAGAATAATTAAACTCTTAGAAGTTGTGAATGCAGAGGACAGAGATGTGATTAATGCCTCGACTGCAGGAAAATAGCAGGTGTTACCTGGCATCTTAACTGGCATTAGCGATTCCATATGGGAGAGCCTGTTTAAGAGCCATAGTCTGTAAAATAAACTTCAGTTCAAGCTCCTGATTTTTGAGAAGCTAGTCTCAATCACACATCAACATTACTCTTTGAGAGATCACCAGTTTGGGGGAGATATTTTTATTCTATTTTATATTAAAAAAAAATACTGAATGGTGTGATGGGATGCTTGTTCACAGTGAAATCTGGGACAAATGTAGAATGTGTGTGGTGATTACAGTGTAAGTGTTACAGTTCTTCCTAAAGCAGAAGGATACTGTGTTTGCACTTTTGCCCTCATTTCAGACTCTGGTCTAGAACCAGCAGAAAATTGGAAGAGAGCTTTATGTATGAAGAAAGGAGTCATTGTCAAACTCATAAGGTTTTTTTAAATTAAACCCCAGCTTACTTCTGCTTTATTCTTAGCAATGTTGTAGTGGAAATACGAGTCTGCTTTCGAAAGTATTAAGACGTCTAAGTGAAAAAAAGATCATTTAGAGTAGACTTAAAATAAAGCGGGAGAGATACAGTTAAGAAAGTGAATTTACTGTTACTATGTCGGGTTTTTTTCTCCATGAACATATATCAGAAAATAATTGGGTATTTGAAGCTTCTTCAGTCAAACAATTTAGTTGTAGTAAATTTGGAGTAAGTGACTCAGGTGCCCCGTGCATCTGGTTCTGTGAAATGTTCTGAATAACTGCTCGTAGGGTTTTTCATGGTAGGTATCAGAGGAACTTCTCCACTGGATCGTCTCACTGTTGGGCGTGGGATAGTCGGGGAAATACATGATGACATGTTGGAATTGATTAAGAAAGGACTTTTGTCGGGAATATTATAGAAGATTAAAAGTTAAATCTGCTGGAAGGTTGCTAGTGGAAAGCCTGAAGTATCAGAAGAATTAGCAAAGAGTAGTAAAGAGTGAAGGGGAACAAACATCAAGACCTGATAGCCAGCAGCATCAAGGTTGGAAATAAAGGTCTGAAGGTGTCAGGAAGCAGTTGTTGACAGATTCATGTGTGTGTGTGAGTTTCCAAATAGAAAAATTGGATTAAAAATATGTATGGATTCAGTCTGGAGCTAATAGAGCAGGAATTCATTGACACTAGGGTGAAGAAAAGCCCAAAACTGAATTTTGTTACTGTCTTTAAAGCATTCTGAAAACTAGATAATGTTTTTCTGTGTGTATAAAAGTGAACGTATGGAGAAAGGACTACTACTCTATAAATTTGATATGCTGATTACTGAAGTTCCTGGTTTTATCTCCAGGAGGTGATGGCTTGTGTTGGTGACTATCTTTTCTGTTTGATGTCATGTGAATGCACGTTGTACTGAATTTGTTCACTTGAACTGAAACCTCAATAATTTATTTAAAGTTTTTCCCTTTTTTTGCCCAATTTTGTTTATAACTGTAGACACAAAGTTATAAATCTACAAAATGTATGCATAAAGACACTGATTTTTCTCCTCCTTTAACTTAATGTGGAGTATCTTTCTTTTTTTTTTTTTAACCTTACTCCATGGTTGTTTTGTTGCCCTTCTAAGTTTACATCACTTCCTGCAGAAGTAACCTTTTGTCTTTTCAGTGGAAATTTGTCATAGAAAATTTGGTAATAAAGTAATGAATGTGCTGTTAATTGGCTGTAATGAGGTATGCTGATCCAGAATTCTGTGTATGAGAACAATAAGTCTCTTACTTCTTGAGAAGGGGACACTTAAACTGCTGCCTCCTGCGTTTTTCATTTTCAGCAGTACACAGAACCTGTTTCAACCAATCATTCACACCTGGGACAGTTGTGCTAATTTTTGAATAACTACTCATAAGGCAAAGAGCAAAGTATTTTGTTCACAGCTTTTCCACCTAGGGATTGGGGGTCCGTTTTTTCTCTCACTGTACCACTGTATCTGCAAAGTACTCCCATAGCCTTTATCTGCAAGTCCTCTTTAGCTGAAAGCTGATGAAGCAAAGGGAAATTGCTGTTTGTGTTGGTGCCAGTTAATCATGCTAGCCCAGCAGCATTTACATTCACACCACTGTAAGAAACACAGTTAATTGGAGAACTGGCCGTATTTTACAGCTGACGAAGGTTAGCATTGCGGCAGGGCTGACTAATGGAAACTTCTCTGACTGTTAGCCTGTATGTCTTGTAACAGGTTTGTACTCGGTGCAATACATGCCATTTTTTTTATTTGACTGATTCTGCTAAGATTGCTCTTTAGATTGGTTGTCGTTTTGGGGTGGGGGAGACAGAGGAGGATGGCTAGGTGACTTGTGTTACAAAATAGTTCAGTAAAGGAAGGTGCTGTAAAGAAGTGTTTGGGGTTTAGGTGTGCTTTTTTTGTTTTTTATTTGTAAGAACTGCATCTCACACAGAGTCACAACTGTATATGCAATTTTCTGTAAGTTTTGTAATATGAAAAGCAGAAGAAAATGTTTAGAAACTGCAGAATAATCATAGTGGAGAAAATAATTATTTATTCTTTTCATAGGGGCCACCAACAGATGCTCCTGCGGTCGATACAGCGGAACAGGTTTATATCTCTTCCCTTGCACTGCTGAAAGTAAGTGTTCTCTTTGTACAGCAGCTGTGTATAGTGCTGGAGAAGGAGCACCTGGCACCTATCCAAAGTTTATGGACCCGTGCTCCTTAGTTCCTTGTCAGACTAATTTTATAATAAATTAATACTGTTTGGAACCCTCAGAGCAAGAAACTTCTTTTAATTACTTCTCTTTTGTTGGCTTCGTTTTTACTATTTTATAGTTCCTTACAGTTTGCAAAAGTGCTACAATTTGCAAATTATCTATCAATCAGCAAAGGCTGAAAGAATTATCCCAAGTCAAACTTCAACCTCCTGTTAAACGTACAGTGTCATTTGGTCTTCATTTCAGATGTTGAAGCATGGTCGTGCTGGTGTCCCTATGGAAGTTATGGGTTTGATGCTCGGGGAATTTGTTGATGATTACACTGTGAGAGTGATTGATGTTTTTGCAATGCCACAGTCGGGAACGGTGAGTTCTTTTTACCTAGACTTGGATAATTTTGTTTGCTTGGGGTCTTTTTTCCTTATGGTAAATAATCTTTTAAAGTTTTTTCTGCTTTACCTCATTTATACAATCTTAATCTTAACCTACTAGGTACAATTCAGACATGTCTACTGGATTTAAGGCTTTCAGTAAAACAAATTAGTTAAACCAGATTTATTTTAATTTTTATCTTTTTTAGCAAAGACTAGTACATAAGTGTGTATGTCAATATATGGATATGTTATGTCTTTATGTATGTATAAAAATATTGGTATAACACCACTTATAAGATTTATGAATTGATAACTTTAAGAACTCATATACTATAAGCCAGGGGAAACATTCAAAATGTAAAAGGTTTGATGAGAACAGTTTCATGCCCTTATACGTGATGGTGCTGTAGATATTCTTCAAACTTGCTCTCTTTGACAGATCTTACAGTGACATATCTCTTAAATTATATTTTTGTGATGTGGAAAAAATAGGTATTTTAATCTTGAGTAAGAATATTCATGTTATGAAGAGATACTTTAAAGAGGTGATGAGCCAATGAGTATAACTGGAATTTATGATGGGGTTTTTTTGTAACTTAAATGAAATACTCTTCGTAAAAGAATCATGGATCCCTTTGTAACTCAGCCACACATCAATGACATTTTTGAATTGTTTTGTCCTGAGTTTATTCTGTGCATGTGCATAGTATAAGTAGAATCTGCAAAAAGCTAGTATGTGATAATTATCTTGAATAAAACCTGTAGAGCTGAACTTGTGAGAAACAACAGGCCAGATTTGCAGAACAAAAAGAGGAGGAAAAGATTAATTCCCATGCCTATTTAATCATGTTTACTCATAGTAGAGATGATGTAAATAGAAATTAAAAGTCTTCTTTCAGTGTCTTAAAGTCACATTGGAATACATTTATAAAAGTCGTATTTTACATTTGGAGGTGTTCGAGCAAGTAGTTCTTAAGTAGTCGGTTTGCCCTTTTAAACGAATGCTTATGAAAGGAGTTCTATTTTTCATTTATGGAAAGTAACAAATTAAAAGATAATATTGTTTTATATACAACTGCTATTATTTTTGCCTGTATTCTACATCAGGGTGTCAGTGTGGAGGCAGTTGATCCTGTATTTCAAGCAAAAATGTTGGATATGCTGAAACAGACGGGAAGGTAAGTCACCCTAAAGAGGGCTGACAGTAACAGGTACTCCCTGCATGTTATTTAGAGGCAACAGCTGACTTCCTCCAATAGTAGTGATCTAGGGGCTGTTAATAATGTTTAAAAATAAATAATTGGCCCAGAAATCAGGTGAGTAGCGTAGCATGTAATTCAGTCCACCTCATGCATTTCAGTTGTCAGGAGATTGTCACTCATGTTAAACCTACAGCTTTGATTATTGCACAGAAAGGTTATTATGCTGCTCAATTTAATATAGGCAGTTACTAGACAGTCCTTAAAAGACTGATTTTTTAATTTATTTTTCTTAAGATAAAAAAATATTTCAAAATTGTAGCTTATTTATGAGCAATTTCAATGAAAAGGGGCGATAATTTTGTAGAAGATCCTAGTATTTAAACAAATCTTTATTTCACTCCTACCTCTCAACAGTTGTCGTCTGCTTGCTCAAATTCTTTTACTGTGGGAAAAACTTCAAAATTAATGTTAGCAAAAGGCTCAGCAGCTGAACAGAACAGTGCAAATTGCTTTTTGACTGAGTTCCTAGTTCTACTGCTGGTTTAATTGATATTTAATCCTTTCCCACCGTTGGTTCCCGTTGTCCATGTCTGAAATGGACTTTCTGCCGTGAAAATTCAACCCTCGATGCCAAGGAGTTAAAGAGTAGATATTTACTCAAGTGCTGAAAGGGTAAAAACTGGTTCAGTGAAGGTGTGGTAACAGGGTGAAAAACTGAAAGCATGATCTACCGCTGCTAATGTGCATCCCTTAATGATAGCCCTCTTTTGTCACATTTATTCATGTCTATGTTTTCACTGTACTATGGTGAGTAATTTCAGTATTTTCAGTGGTGTTTTTTTCACAGCTCATCCTAATTTATGCCCTGATACATTACTATTTCTGCTTGTTACGTGTTTTTATTTTTAAGAATCTCAACATCCTCTTTGTTTCAGACCTGAGATGGTAGTTGGTTGGTATCACAGTCACCCTGGCTTTGGCTGTTGGTTGTCTGGTGTAGATATCAATACTCAGCAGAGCTTTGAAGCCTTATCAGAAAGAGCTGTTGCTGTGGTGGTGGATCCCATTCAGAGTGTAAAAGGAAAGGTAAAATAGGCTTGCCTTTTTTTTTATTTTATTTTTTTTTTTAAGGTACTTTGGTAAGATTTAATATACAAGCAGTGTTTAAGTTCTTGATTTTTTGGAGCCCCATTCTGCATTAAAAAATAAGACTAAAAAAATTTGCCTTGAATATGAAGAGATCACTTTTAGTTTGTTCTGCATATTACACCAGTAGTCCTTAAACAGGCTGGAGGTCTTTGATATTGTCAATATACATAACCAATCATAATCCTCCCTTAATATTTTGCTATTCAGGTGTCACTGAACATGTTTGCAACTAATAACTCGAGTGTGTGTTGTTACAGATACTACTTCTGCACCACAAAATCTAATATCAATTACTAACAGATTGGAATAAGTTCAGCCCCATAATGTGGGTACTAACTAAGGCAGCATTGCTTTATAGGCGTTGCATATGATGGCTTTTCGTATTGTTTCTATTCCAAATGTTTTGAGCAATAAAACTTTACAGATGACTTGGTATCAAGCATTTGAGTTTTTGAGAAGTGTGCAGATAAATGATTAAGTATGTTAAATGATTATGAAAAGAGATTAACTTGCAAAGCATATTGGGTTATAGTTGTCCTTTGTTGAAATCTCTTTTGTTCTTGTTTAGTTCTCTTTTTATTTCTTTCTAGCCCCATATGCCATTTTCCTATTTCCTGCCTCATGACAGCAGGGAGCAGCTCTATTATCACCTTCACAGAGCTGTCTGCAAATGTGAGAGGCAATTCGATTTTGCTCAACCACAGGGAGAGTGGATTAGAAAAACTACAGAACGTACAGAAATTGGCTAGGTGGTTTACTGCTTTAAAATACTGCTGAGGTGTTTTGTTTGAGCATGCACTCCCATTGTATTGTAGAATAATTATTGAAATGCGTCATGGTATATATGGATGATATTAATGTAAATTTATAAATATTTAAAAAGTAAGTGTTCATCTTCTGTGAAGCTGTAGTGTCATTTTTCCTGTGAGACAGATCATATTAAAGCTATCAATTTCACTAAGGGTTCCCTTAATTTCATAATAAAATATTCTGAAGCTACAGTTGCATTTTCAGTTGGTTTTTTTTAATTCTGATTTTTATAGCAAATTTGTTTATGTAACAGACAATTGAAAAATTAATAGCTTCTGGTTGTTTGGAAGCTATTAGACATATGAATTAATTTTACTCCCTTTTAAATTGCATAAAGAGTAGGCAAAATTTAGGTAGTTCTTGTGGAAAAAACAACAAAGACATAGTAGAATATGTAATTATTCCTGACTTATTTTTCCTAGAACTTTTTCCTTTTGCTTTCTCTCATTTTCCCACACTGATAGTAATGTTGACATAGGATTCTTATTGTTTTGTCAAAATATAGTTTTCAGGACTATACTAGTAATTAATTTAGACCTTGCTAGCTATTAAATCTGTTAAGGAGAAAAGCTTCACAGTAAGTCACACTACTGTTATACCACACTTGCTCACTAAATGCCTTTTTTCTTTTTTTTTTTTTTTTTAGTGTATTTTTTGCCACTGTTGTTTGACACAGTTGTCATCTTTGAGGGTCTTTGTTCTCTTCAAGAAAGTAATCTTTGGCATACTTATTTTGAATGTGAATAAATTTTTATCTATCTAAAGATTTCTGGAATTTTTGTCCATCTAACAATTTCTCAAAGACAGCTCTTATGGCATTGCTGCCAGTACTTGAGATCACTGGAAGTCTTGCAATGTTTGTTTTTCATACATGTCTAGCTGCTACAGTCAGATTAAATTACATTCTCAGGTTTCACATTAAAAAAAAAGTTTTCATCTGTCGTGTTTCTGGCAAGTGCATCCTTAAAAGCTTAGGAATAGAAAGAATCTCCCAAATTATGAATACTGCTTAGAATTAATTTCTTGATTTTTTATTTTTGTGGGTGAGCTTGGGCTATGGAATATGTATGACTCTTACGATTCTGGCTGACAAGATCACTTATATTAAAATATTTTGATTTTAGTTTAACTGAGAGAAAAACAGATAAGTTATTGCTCAGGGGGGTTTCTTAGGTCAGGTCTGACTGCTTCATGTGTGTGGCTGCCTTAGTATGGCATCCAGTGCCTCTTGGTATGTTAGAAAACTTGAGCTAAGCCTCTTTCAGGCAAGTACCTGCTTTTTCTCAGCACCAGTGGAAGAACTGCTTGCAGAGGTAATTTTGCTGGTGTGGTAGCCTCTGTACGGGTGGGCTTTTGCTCGTGTATGTATCTACGTGAGTCCAAGGTCGTTACTCGTTATACCTTTTTCTAGCATAAATGTCTGGCAAAAAATTACAGTGAACATGTGGCACAGAAGATTTTAATATGTTGTGTTTTGACTGAGATTAGATGTATTTAAAAACAAAGTTTGAAATAACACACTAGCTAATTTTAAACCTGCCTCAGGGCAGGTCCATGCCCGTATAAATTGCTGTGGTTTACAGTCAGTGAAGCAGTCATGGTTGTGCTAGTGAAGAATAACCAGGGCAGAGGTTATTTTCATGTGTCAGGAAGTTGAAATGAATTCTGATGAGGAGCCTTAGGTTCACCTTGACTAGCTAAAGCATTAAAAAGGAGTTTGCCCTGTCACTGGTAGAAAGCAAAGACTTGGTTACTTCGTTAGCTGTCCTTGTGTTTCAGATACCTAAGAGGACAGGGGAATGTAATTGCAGTTTAAAGAATACATGTAAATCTTATCAGTTTAAAAAAAAAGAAAGCAACAACAACAACAACAAAAAAACAGCAAAAACCCCAGGCATTTTGTGTCTTCTTAAAGCCAATGAGTAAAAATTAGAAAATCATATAAAACCGTAGTATAGATCTGTGGATTAAATGCCAACTGCTTTAATAACCATTTTAGGACTGAGATATTATTCCATAAATATAACGGGACACACGAAGGACAAATAATTCTAAATACTGACCTTACTATTTTATAAACGTGTTTTTGCACATGCAATATGCTTTTTGTGACTGTGTACCGTATATTACAATTTTTATGTTATTAATGTTTTAGCTGTCTATAAAATAAACTCACAACAGATCAGTGAATTTTATCTGAAGGTTGATGTTACCAAAACCCAGAGAGAAAAAGCTTTGTGTTTTGGATTTATCTTTTTTAATTGATTTCTATGAATGAAGTCAAAGTAAACATGCTAAAATGCAGCCAGTGGGGCAACCTGGGTAGCTGTTGCTTCATCTTGTACTTAATAATAAATCTTTCTTTTACCTCCTCCAGTTTTCCGTTCTGTGCAGTAGAAGTTGTAATACATATTTAGAGTATTCCACAGAAGGAATAATTTCATTAAAGAACTGGATTAAAGCTAAATATTGACATTTCATGTTTATTTCCAACATACAATCTTGAAATGTCTATACAGAGAACTATATACCTTTGCCAAATGTTAAAAATAAATTCTTCTTTTTTTGGACCTTAACTTAGCAGCTGTTCCTCACCTCTTAAGGAAAATATAACTACACTAAATCCACTGTAGCATATCTTTAACTCCACAAGCACTACCTTACTGTGTTGCACTCATACATGTTAAATTAAGAAAAAAGTGTTTTCTCTTTTAAACTGTTTTAAACTTTAAATCCTTATTATAAAAAAGTCACCATTTAAAATGCTTTGCTTTTCTGAGGCAGTTCATTGGTTTCCCTTGATTAATAATTGTAGTGTAAGGATCGGTAAAATATCCGGAATTGTCAGAAGTCCGTTTCGTACATCTAAGAAGTTCGTTGGTGCTTGTGGTGTTTAGTAGGATATGTAGCAAAATCTCTTATTAAAATCTCTTATTCATACAACAAAATTTTGTGTCCATTATACCCTGATTTTTCCTAAGAAAGCACTGTCAGAAGTATTGGTAGGAAGATCTGTTGGTTTATGGACAAAATCTTTTTTCTTTTTTTTTTTTCCAATTATTTGCTAAGGAAAAGATTTGTCTTTGCCATAATGTGCAATAAATTCTACTTTGCATGTTAATCACCTCCAGGCGTATAAAAGCAAATATGCCACGAAACTTAATCTTGTACTTAAACCACATTCTGCCAATTTCACAAAAGAGGTTTTTTCTATGATATTTTATCTTTAGCTTAATCTCATTCAGATGATACAAGGAGAAAAAAATATTTGGGTAGCCAGGTAAATGAAAACAATGCCAATTGTAAATGATCTCAGGACATCATCTAATCAAGCTTTGTTCAGATGAGAGTGTCAATGCTGAGTTCAGACCAGCTTGTTTAGAGTTTTTTCCACTTAAGTTTTGAGATGCAACAGCCTCATGGGAATACCTGTTCCAGTACTTTATTATTCTTGTAGGGCTGGTTTTTTACTCCCCTTGTGTACAGTCAGCAGCTTCCTATCTCAGTTTATTGCTACTGTCTCATGCCAAATAATTCATTGGAAAACCTTATTCTGTGGTCTGACCAACCTCTTCTGGAACTAGAAGGTTCAATTCTTCAAAGAGTAGGCAGAATGTGAGCTCTTGTCTAATACGATTTTGCTCAAGCATTTTCTTTCCAACGGAAGTTGAAAATTGCTTTATTTTGCTCAATTTATGACATCTTTAGAATTTTATTCTAAAAGGAGTAACAAATGTGATGAACTTTATCATTTGTTCTTTTACTCATTTTTAAAGTGTGAAAAAAATTATACTTATCATGCTCCTAGAAGTCCCAAAGAGGGACAGTTATACTGTCTGTTTAAAAAGAAAAGGAAAGAAAGCAGAAGAGAGCGTAGCTGAATTGCTGTTTGAGGCCCATAGCAAGGTTGTGTCTGTCCAAAGCCAAGGTCATTTTGGGTAAGGTGAGGGTTTCAAAGTCTTTTTGAGCTGTTAACAAAGAAAAAAAATCTCTTTAAATATTCAAATTTCTCCTTAGAATGAGAATGCATTCCACACCTCTTGTAAAAGTGTGGTGGCTCAAATTTTGTAGTATTCCAGCACATTTTTATTCTTACTGTGCAATTAAGATTTTGTCCACTTTTCAAAATGGACAACACTTACGTAGGCATAAGATAAAATGCCACCCCAAACCCAATAGACCATATGGTTGAACAGAGCTTTGTTTTTCATTTGCTGGACTATTCTGGTGGCCACTTTCATAAAACACTCTTCCTCTTTTTTTCTAAATCTAGGTGACAACCAGTGTGTAATTAGTTATGTATATGAGCAATCTGTTTTTATTAATGCCTGTTTTCAGTTTTTAATTCTTCAGAGTAATAGATAGTAATTTTGTTTAGTGCTGACCATAATAGCGATTTGCAAATAGTTTTGATCTGCTACTTTTACGTTCCAGATTCGATTAAATTGTCTATACACCACATTATCTCATCTTGGTGGTGCGTGTGGGGCTTAAGGCAGCTGAACTCCTCTGAGTCAGTTTTTGTGTTGCAGATCCTCCCAGCCTATCAGATAAATGTGTGTGAATGCTTTTATAAATTGGTAATTGCTTGATAGTATGAAAGAGTGAAATTGAAAGTAGAGATATAACAATTACTCTTCTGAATGTCGAAATTGCCATCTAGCCTCAAGAATTTTCTTCAGCTGAACATAAGCCTTACAACAGTTTTCTGAAAGATCACGTTTTCAGACTTCCACTGTTTTATCAGAGTTCTATCATTTTTCCTGTCCTTTTCCCTTGTTTGTTTGACTTAACCACAGGATTGGAAAAGGTGATGACTTTTTAAAGGTGGCAGAAAAAAAAAGGAATCCTTAAAATGAGATGTGTGGAGAGATGAGTGTGATGCCAGAGATTGGAAATTTAAAATAACTTGTTAAGAATTAAGTTTGTGAGAACTTTAAGTGGATTGGAGGCATCTAACAAGATTTTCTTTATTTACCCAACTCCCCCTCCTTGTTTAATGCATTTGTCTTAATAACCTTTATCTTAAATCTTCCTGAGACACAAGTGAATTCAGCAGTCATTAGGGTACAGCTTGAAAGCATTAATTAAAAACAACTAAACAAAACAGTAAATTGACTATATTGTCACTACTGCTTTGAGACGTGTCTGTTTATTGTGAATTAATATGTAGATAATATTTTACAAGAAAATGTATTTTTAAACATATGATACCTCCAATTTTACAACAGAATGTTTTATATCTAGAACGGCTTCCACTTTTAGAACTGGACTTGGACACTTTCCTATTGTAAAGGGGAAAATTCTAAAATAGAGCAGATAACTTTACAATATCTAATTCTGATTGAAATTTCAAGGGTACATTTCTCTACATTTTGTAGTGTCTAGTACGCTTAGGTACTCTTACACAACAGTGATATTTCTTAACATTGACTGAACAGAGCATTTGGTGCAGTAACCTGCATATCAAAGACAGAAATATCCTAATTTGATCTAGGTAAGAATTGAGTTTCAACAGGAGCCTGACTGGGAGAGTAAGGAAGTAGATACCTTTGCACTGGGTTTGATATCTGTTGATTCAATAAAGATTGATGCACTTATTCCTGAAGAATCACATTGTAAAAGGTGAATTGCATCTGTACCACAGTGTGGACCACTTGATGTTTTCAGGAAATGTTTTTCTAAACCTACTCGTAAACTACAAAGTATTGAACCGTTTCATTATTGCCAGTATACCACTGTTTTGTTACTGGTTTGCTTGAAACCCAGCATTTTGGCAGTAGTTACATATATTCAGAATAACATATTTTCATATTTTACTTCCTGATTTTTTAATGAGATGTCAAAACTGTTAATATCAATCCTGGTGTTCTAGAATTTGTTATGCCACATCCTTTGGACTTGCTGTGATTTAATTAAGTAGTGTGTGTTTACCTACTAAACCATTTACATAGGTTACTTCAGTTCATGCCCTTCCTTAAAACAAAAAAAGTTCCAAGAAGACTTTTTGTTGAAAAGTATTAAATGTTTAATTTCCTTTTGCCTTGGTGGATGTAGAATAGTCCATTTATCTTCATTAAGGCATATAGCTTTAAAACTTGTGGCTTTGCTGCTTGGGAGTTATGGATGCGTGCCCTCACTTGTCAAGATAAATGTATTATACTGTAGTTCTCTCCCGTCCCAATATGTATATTCAAGTTGTACTGTGGATTTGACCACAAGCAAGCAATTCTCTAAGGATAGAGAAGGAAATTGCATGTACTCCTAGGAATATATTTTCCAGAGCTAAAATTGACATTTTATAAATAATTTCCATGTTGCAAACTTCAAACTCACAATCACAGCAATTCAGTGATATGCATTTGGCATGAGTCAGTTTCAGTTCTTAGTGCTTTTCATTGGAAATGGCATAAAAAGTAAGATTTCTTTGAATTTTTTATGTTGTGGGCTTACAGGGGACAGAAGATGTTCTTCACTTGTAGCTGTCTAACAGTGCATGGCAGCATAAATAACGAAATGGTCATAAACCCAAGCTGCACTGCTCAGGTCACATGTTCCACTTCATTTTTAAAGAATCTAGAAACAAACTAAAGCAGTTGATAACAGGTCAGTTGCAGGTGATAAAAGAGATTTTAGATGGGACATTACTTCTTTTTCCACACCTGGCATAACCACATTATACCCTTTGCAGAGTTGCCTTTAAGCACTGGTATGTTTGTTCATAAACATATGGCATAAACAATACATCGTTATTTGAATTCCAAGGATACAATACATTTTTAAAGATAGTCACCATATGTCATAGATTCTTCACTGGAAAAAATACTGATGTTAGATTTTTATTTTCTTTTTTTATTTAAACAAAATAGGCTGACTTGTTTCTAACTGGAGTTTACCATTAAAATATAGTGGGTCTTGCATCTTTCAATATTGTTTGTAGATCTGATACTGTAGGGATTTAATAGAATCAAGTACTCTTGAAATTCTTTTAATTTTTTATTATTTCTTTTAAGGGACTTCCCACAAACTTATGAACACTGTTTTAGAAACAGTGGTAGAATATATATATGGCATTTGCACTCTCAGAAGAAGCTAAAACAAGTCTGGCTGCTAAGCATCCTAAATTTTAAACAAGCCATTATTTTTAATAACTATGTGCAGACTATAAAAGGCCAGATTTTTATCTAGTTGGCAATTGAGGAGTCCAGTGCTTGTCTTTAGATTGTGAATAACTATGAATCATATTAATTATAGCTATCCTCAAATTTATTAAGTACACTGAAGATAATTGTAAATTTTGTTTCTAAAAATGCATATGCAGGCTCTGCTGTGGGTTGTTGACCCCGGGGAAATGCTCTAAAAATGCTGTATAGTTATTGTTTTTTTATATTATTATGCTTTTTGAAGCTAAGACAGATGTACAAAAAGATGCAGTTTTTATTTTGTATTGGCAGCTTCCAAATATTTAGTATCTATTTCCAAGAGCTGCAATTAGTAAAGCATCCATGGTACTGAAATCCACACATCCCACAAGCTAATTATATTTGCAAGGTCAGATTGAATACATATTTTCAGAAAAATAAAGGGTTATATAAATGTGTCTTCTACTTGGCTGTTATATCACAGTTTGTTGATCTGGAGTATAATGTGTACAATTCACAAATTTGTCTGATAACAGAAAGTGGTGTGTGATTGTGTTTATTTTACTAACCAGTATATTCACAGCAATCACTTCCAAATATCTCTCCAGTAAAGATGTGTTAATTACAAAACAGACAAGGTCTTCTATTATATTAAAGCTACTAACAAGAAGACAGCAGGAATCACACATGTAAATAGCATCATCAACCCCTATTTTAGTCCTCTGTTTTGATCTGTGAGTTGCGCATAGACCAAAGGTGCTATTAAAGACTCAGTATATGAAATAGGCAGCATTATATGAACAAAATTTATTCAACAAGAAAACAGACCTTTAACATGAATTTAACAAGCCTGAGAAATTATAAACTCTCATATGCTGCAGATTCATGCAGTGATAATAAACAAAAAAGGAAAGTAAGAGGTTTCCTTAAGCTAGCCAAACTGCTAATGGTTTTGTTATAAGCTGTCTGCTGTTAAGATGACCTCTGAAAAGTCTGAAGACACTTGTACTAGGAAAAATTAAATGGTCAGAGTGGTGAAAGAGTTGCACTGTGGAAGTGTATTTTTTTTTAAAAAATCTACCTTCATGTTGCTGGAAAATATCCCAGTGACGTAGACTTTTTGTAACTTTTTAATGTCTTTGCAGAAAGGGAATTTAGCATGAAGCTTGGAAACTCTAGTTTTTACTAGAACAGTGCACACTGCGTTAGGTAATTTAAGTATACATTTAATGAAATCTTAAAATTGTTGGATGAGAAATAGTGACTTCTTAAAAGAAAAATCTAAGTAACTGAGTAAGGTTTTTTTGCTGCTTTTAATTAATCCTTAGAGGTGCTCTGTTCAGAATACTGTGTCTAAAGTTTCCATCATAGAATACGGGGGACCACTTTGCTGTCATCTGATTGCATCATGCTGTACTTCAAAATACACAAATGTAGAGAGGAGACTTCAGTACACACCTCCAAGTGCTCACCAGGGCTTTTTTTTTTGAGTCTTACTGTGGCATAATTAACACCTACTTTGCCCATTGCTCATTAGGACACTGGACATTAATGAGTCTATTTATTTTGATAGAATCCTCTAAAGGAGGGACTGTCTTGTACTCACTGTGAAAAAAGCAATTACATTTCATAGAAATGAGTACGTAAGATATATTGTTGTATTTATGTTTTTATTGCATATTAGGTCTAAATTTAGCCTCCAGGTTGTTGAGCATGTTAGTTTCTTTAAGATGGTTGCTATAGTGATAGCAGCAAATTCCTTTAATCTTAGTGTAGTTAAAGTATTTAGTTACCATTGGTCGTCACAGTGCAACCGAGATGAGAAATATCATTCAGATGCGTACTTTTTGTTGCCTTTCTGAGATGGTAGAAATTGCAATTTTGTCCCTTTTAAAAGCTTAGGATTTGTGATTTTAATATTTCATGCTACTTTCTGTTAGATTACTGTTTGTTCTGCTTAGGAAATACTTGCGTTTCATTCTTTCTGGGGCAGAAATAGAGTGGGCAGCCCTTTCCCACACAGGGAGTACCTGATACATAATGAAAATTGCTTCTGGCCAGACTTAAGATGCTAGAGTAATATTCAGGATCTCTCAGAAATATTTTAGCAGCTAGTTCTCATATTTTAATGTGAAATTTATCCAAATATAACCTCGAGAACACCAACTGAAATGTTGAATTTGTTATCAAAACCAAATTTCATCAGTTTGCTATTTTGGGTTTCCTTCTTATTTTACATGACTCAGTCCCAATGTGGACAGTTCTGTTCATTCTTGGATAAGCTCAGCATGGTCTAGTGAAATTCTCAGTTAAACTCAAATCACATGTGACTGTTAGTAAGTTATAAAGCAGCTCCTTGTGATTATAATATACTGCCAAGTTCATGTTTTGTGCTCCTTCAGGCTGAATTTTTACTTGCTTGTTTTTTTTTTTCCCCTTATCTAGCTAGTCTCTGGAGAACTTGTGGTGTGGAATTTTTTTGCTTTGCTTTGACTTTTTAATTTAGACCGTGTGTTGGTTGTTGTTGGGCATTTCCAGGTGTTCATAAATTAGAGCATCTGGTTAAAATGGAAGGCAGAGCTATATGCAAAACCTTGTTACAAATGTTTTGAGGTAGAGAAAAATCTGATCATGAGAGAACAAAGAAAAAAATACAATTATTTTGTATGGTAAACGTACAAAGAATGCATAGATATATAGAAACTGTTTCAGATTTTTTTGAGAATTAAGGTTTTCTTAAATGTAATTTTTTTTTGTAACATTAGTGTTAAGTGGCATGCTTCTGCTGAATATTAGATCTGAATTGTTCTTAAAAAAATGTTTACTTGGGTCACAGTCTAACATTTTTAATAAAGAAGATTGTTTTCTGTATGTGCTGCATGCAGTTTAAAACATGACACATGCAGATGATCTGGCCAGTCAGCTGAAGGTCCAGGCAATAGCCCTTAGTGACACTGAGTCACTCAACATGACTGAAATAATTGAGTCTCAAAAGCAAATACAACAGGTGATGTTATTAGGCTTTTTCAGTTTACACTTTGATATTTTTTCTTTTTGTTATAAATACTTGCCAGTTAATTTTGTTTCCACATGAACTGCCTCAGTATTTATATTGTACTCCTAAAAAATGGTATATTTATTTAGTTACTAATATTTTGCAAATGGCGAGAAAAATGCTAGAAGAAGATGGGAGGCTTGATGTCCCTTTCTCTGCAGACTATCAGTGACAGTGGTTGATTTTATGTTTCCTCAATATGAAAGATGTTTGGGTCTAATTCCTCAAAACATTGAACGGGCCATATAAATATCGGTGGCTGTCCATCCTGTAGTATGGAGAGGAATAGAATAAAAATGATTGTAGAACAACTTTTAGAAGGAGAATTAAACTATTTAGTTTAATGAACTAGAATATCTCTTGAAGCATATGCAGGCAAGATGCCTGCAAAGTGTGCCCGATACTGTTTCTGGGGATGTATAAGGCTGTACATGCACTGGTCCAGTTAAAAGACTGGGGCCTAAGCAAGAAATCTCACCTTGCGTTTCTGAATCCATAGTGGTGAGTACCCAGTAAGAGTGGGTTTGAGTATTGTTGGTGTGTTCTCAGCTCTGCTCTACCTCACATAGGTGTTGGGTAGGGGTGTGGGTTTTATTGTATGGGGCCGTGAAATACTATTTCCAGAGATTTTCATAGACAAATTCAGCACAGGACAGAACAAAGATCAGTGATGGGTTTACTTTATTTGCAATGAAATAGCCCTGAATACTACCTGCCATGTACCTTTAAATCATAAATGACCTTGGCTTTCTTTTACTCTATTTTTTACTCCTGAGCATGACACTGACAAGGACTTTTTAATCCATCAGACAGTTTATAGACCCTTTCGTAGTCGCAAGAAGCAAAAAGCATCTGACTAGAAGGGAATACATGGGGCAAGTTCCTTGCTGGCTATAATTTTGTTGTCATTTCAAGTATTGTGGTAGTATAATTGATGTGACAGGACTGGGCTTTAGACTCGGTCCCTTAGCTTGTGCTCACTTTCAGTTTTAGTCTCTCTCTGTCATTCATTTTGATTGGATAAGATTTAGGTGACAAACATATGCATACCTTTGAAGCTTAGAGTAAGTGTATATAAAAATTCAACATTATATGATGATATCATGTATATAAAACTTAGAGCTCCATGGAGAAGTAATTGGTGTCACCTTACAATACAAGGTAGTGTAGTGTGCTGATAGCATAACCAGCAGGAGGCTCTTTTTTATTAATATTATAATTAAATGATTTTCTGGATAAAGGCCAAAAACAGATGAGAGTTGATTGTGCCTTGTCCACTGTTGCTTGGCACTATTAGTTGCATTTTCTAAAAAGAATTGACTTGACATCTTGTTTTTACAGGTTGTTATTGATGCCTTCAGATTGATCAATGCTAATATGATGGTCTTGGGACATGAACCAAGACAAACAACTTCAAATCTGGGTCACTTAAACAAGCCGTCTATCCAGGTAAACCCAGTGTTGATAGTCCTGTAAATCGCAATATTTATTCAGCAATTTTGGGGAAAGGTATCTGAAACCAGTAAGCTACAAATTGTTTGTTGTTCTCTCTATAGCATTTTTCTGCATGCATTTATAATTGATGTGATTCATCAATGGAGTTATAAATGTGAACAGTTTAAAATTGAGACCTAAATTAGCTACCTAAGTGTGAATGCGTGTTTAAGTATATACTGCAAAGGTTAGAGTACAGATTTATGGAAATGCAAACTTTTAAAAGTGACAATTGATGTCATATCATGTGATGCAAGATAAGGTAGTGTTTTCAGTACTGCAAGGTAAAAATTGCTGCTTATTAATGTCTCTGCTTTCCTAAAGATAAATTATTCTGAAGCACTATATGCTTATATGGCTTCTTGCTTAATCTAGATTTAACCTTGTATTGTGTCTTAAATAATTGATCTCTGATTTTTATATAATGCAATGATTTTCTGAAAAAATGGTGGAATGAATTCATTGGATAAATAGGATGTTTGATTGACTTCAACTGTGATATTTCTTTTGAGTTTGTTGTCTTACATTTCTTTGCAAGCATTTGTGAAACTAAACACTCAAAATTTGATTTCTGAAGTTGACTTTTGCTAGCAAGACAAAAATATTGGTCTTCAATGGAGCAAACCTTTATTTTGAGAAGTAGCTTCTGTCCTGAAACAAGTATCCTATGGAGTGATTAACCTGTGTCATTCTTCTGCCTCAATGTTTTTCCTTTATTCTCTTCAGAAAACTCTTTTTCCCTCACTGTGCATTTTAAAAAGCATATACACTTGCAACCATGAAATCTAATTCTTCCTCCTTTGATCTGTTACTTGAAGAATAAAAGTAATATTTGCTAGATAAACATCCAAGAAAAAGACCGTATGCTAGTCATATTAGAACTGAAATAAGGGCTAAACTTCTGTGTAAGAGAGCCATCCTTTGGGAGTTACTAGATCACCATACTCCCATCTTTCAAAAGATCAATTGTTTTTTATTACTAATGCATCAGAGCCCTTTATTTATAAAAATACTAGCCAAAAAAACCCCAAACAATTAAAGAGTGTCTGCTTCAGGAGATTGTTGTATTTTACTTTCCATTTTTGAATCAGTAAAACCTGCAAATTATAATGAGTATGAAATAAGCAGCGAATACTCTTGATTAGATATTGGCAAGCCCATGCTTCCTTGTTTCAAGGCTGGTCTAACTGGGCTTTCCTGGACTGTGTGTAATGACCTCCTTTGTAAACCCCTGTAGTATTGTTCAACTTCATTATTTTAGTATCGCTGTCACTACAGCTTGGCATATTTTGGCCATGGGAGTTTTGGCTTTCTGTTTTTACAGTGGATATTTTTTGTTTGCGTTAAGTTTTTGCAAGTTGGCAGTGAGAAGTTGCAAATGTCATTGTTAATCTAAAAGAAATCATAGTTTAAAATTATACTCTGTTCTTAAAACTGCAAGGGTTCTTGCAGTGTTGTTTTTGTTTTATTCTGAGGTCATGAATATAAAATTCTGACCCAGTTGAGGTCAGTAGCAAACATAATACTGATTTCAGCAGGACCACAAGCAAGGATTTTAAGACATTCCTTAAAATCTCAGGAATAAGAATAGTACGTGGCTTGACTTAATTCCTTTTTCGTGTTGTTTTTTTTTTTTTCCTGTGTTCACTTATCAACAGCTTTTTTACTTTCTTTTTGTCCATCTAATTTGTAAGGCTTGTTAGAATGGTTTCCATTTGGAAAAAAAAAAAAAAGAAGAAGCCACATTAAGATCAAGCTTAGTTTTGAAGTGTTTTGTGGGTTTTAATTTAACTTGTTGCAGTAGCTAAACTACAACTACTGTTCAGGTTTGAAGTGGAGCAGTTGTTTCCCTTCTACATGTGTCCATTCTTTTAAAGAGTGACTTCGGAAGGGGAAAGAGAGAGAGGATAGTGGGGGAAGGCAAAGGTGTTTGTGAAATTTTAGGAGCTTCAGAGAACTCCCTAAATATCTACAACTGAGTTTAAACACAAATCCCAAAACCTCATATGGAATCATTTTGCGTGGGATAAGAAAATGGCAGTGGAAACTACTTATTGCTAATGGTTTCAACCATAATTATCTTTATTAATGATAAAACCTGTATTTGCAATTTAAATGAATGAGACGATTAATGGTTGTCTATAACTGCTGATTCTCATAAATGTAGCCATTCAGGTTGTTTTGTATCTTTGTATGTGAGTTTGCAAAAGAAATCTGTTGAAAATGTTCTCATACGTACATTTTAATCTTTCATACAGATAATTTTGGAATGCTGAAATATTAAGTTGCGTAAGAGGCAGTCTGTATGGTTCTAAAGACTATATTTAAACAGAAATAGGTGGAATGATTGAAACATAAGAAATATTTACCACTAATTCTGCATATTATATGTGTGGTTTATCATCTTATTTCTCAATGTATACTTCATATGTAAAATTTTATTTGAAAAATAGACAGTTTCAGTTGTGATGAGGATTTATCATAGAATTTTCTTAACTCCCCACACCTTCCAAATTTTAATCTAACTGACCCTGAAGTCATAAATGTGAAAAAATAAAAAAATCATGTAGTGTTTATGAGCAAAATAGAAGATACATGCATATAAGTGTCAATTAACCTAATCTCTGTCAACCAGATTGTGACATGCAAGTTTAAGGACAAATCTGCAAAGGACATAAATATAATAAGAAAGGGTTTGGGGGGGTTTGTTTTTATTGTTGGGTGGTTTTTTTTTCATTTAAAGTTAAAAAATAAAATTGGCTTTAATATCCAAGATTAATTTGATGTACATTGGCTAAATGATACTTGACATGTTTAATCACTGCTTCATCTACTCTCTTTATATTGTACCTTTGGGAATTAACTTGGGAATGTTGGCAGTGGTTGTAAATAAATAGATAGCCAATATTGGTTTGTTACAGAAATAACCTTGTATTTTAATAGAAGTGAAGAAATTGAGGATTTATTGAGGGAGGAAGGATTTGAGAGAAATATGTTTGTGCACATGCATTGGTCAAATGTTTGCAGGCGGTTACCACTTTTTCCTGTGATAGTTGTTACTGTGTGAAAAAATCCATGGTTTAGAAATAGTAAGTATAACTGTCAGTTAACGAACACTGAAAGTGAAAAAGGAACAGGTATATTTAATTGAGACCCACTTATAGTGTCTGTGTGTTTGTTTCTTTGTGTTTTTTTCTTTTATTTAAGTGATCTTTGAAGATGACTGTATTTAAATCAACTCTTCCCTCCTAATATTTCTTCATTTCAGTAGTGGATAATTTTTATGCAAACTTTTTCCTGAATTTTGCAGGCACTAATTCATGGACTAAACAGACATTACTATTCTATCACCATCAACTACAGGAAGAATGAACTAGAACAGAAGGTAATTGTTTTAGCTTTTATTCAGATGACGAAGAAGACTAAATAAACTGTTTAAGATTTGTGGCAATATTCTGATTTCAACTGTTGATACTTTCAGTACTTGTTTTAACTCTCCTGGAGTAGGAGATGGCTGCCCTTCCAGAAGGTACTTAGATGTGTAGTCATGATAATGAAATCTTCCAAAAACCACGCTCCAGTATTCATACAAATAGTTTGGTAACATTTTTGTCCACGTGTTTTGTGGAAAGTTCTCATGCTGTTCTCTGCGCTCACCAGGTTTTTGCAAAGTTTCAAGTTTTCAGTGATGAAACTGAAAGTCATACAGCTGCCTTAGATAATCACAGGCTGGAATTCCTGAAACTAGAAGATGGGATTTTCCAAAATGGAATTGTATGACCAAAGAATGTCATGTTTTTATTGGCTATAATTCCTTTGACAGGAAGGTGCTTCGACTTGCTATGAGTGGAGCTTCCCAAGACTTCCCTGAGTATCAGGAAGTAGTGAGGTCCTGCATTTACTGAAAAAATACTGTGTGGTTACTGACAACAAATGTTGTTAGTGACTTTTGTATCAGACTTCCTCAGCTATAGGCAACATCTAGCTAGACAAGCTCAACCAGGAAAACAAACAAACAAACAAACAAAATCTTATTTATCATCTGCAGAAGTTAATTCTTGAAAAGCCAGATTCTGTCCTCAGTTGTGCCTATGCATGCATGTTCACGGCCTTCTTAGGGTTATAAATTGATCTCAGAGTTTATGACAAAATGGTCAGAATAGTTTTTTCACTTAATTTTGACTTTAGAGGGCTAGAAGTAGTTAAAAAAAAAGCCCAATTTTGAATAATGGAAGAATATGCATGCAAGCTGGGGAGTTGAAAAGAATTTGTGAAATGTTTAACCCTTTCTAAGACAGTGTCAGGCTTTCAGGACCTCACTGTTACTTTAAAGGGTAACCAATTGAACAAAGCCTGCTCTCTCAGCAAATGTCCACGAATATTCCAGAGGTTATTGTTTCCATCAAATCCAACATTCTGGCCAATCCAGTCTTTTCTGAAGTTTTAAGTGTGTATTTTCTTTAATGGCTTTATATACATAAGCCATTGCCTTTGCAAGTAGGAGAATAATCTTGACCGAGTTAGAGAAACTTTCATCTGTGAGGCACAAGTATCTCCACACATCTTCTCGTAAAGCAGGTTCATCTATATCTCAGCCCTCCCTCATGTGGTGGTGGTGATCTGTTATCTCCATCTGTACTAAGAAGGGTACATGCTTCATGTATTAGATGAGGAGCCCATCACACCAAACATTTTAAAATCCAGATAGCCTAGCTAAACTGTCCATATGCAGTTTGCCTACAACTCCTTCTGTCAGTAACTAAGATCTTGCTAATACAAATTATGACACAAACTTTCAACTCAGTTCATATGTTCCCAAGCCAGGTTTCTTTGAAAGCTGTACAGAGGATGAAACAGGCACTTTTATTCAGGCAATAGCACTTACAGCGTTTATGGCTTCTCAAAGACGCCTGTAGTAAATGTTTCAAAATCGAAGGTGAGCTGAAGCTGTTTACTGAAAAATCCTCCCTACAGTCCTCAAGTGTGCAGAAGAGCCACAAAACATGCTTTCTATACTCATGAAAATTAGGAAATTGCCTTTATAGCTATTCCTTCACTTTTTCAAGGATGACAGCAGAGTGTCAAGTAGAATATTTTGCATATTTCTAATAGTCCCCTTGTTTATCATTATCAAAAATCAGCATCACGTTATCATGTTGTTTTTAGGGCTGTTTACTTTGTAGGAGGACAAACGCACACAAGCCATGCTTTGGTTGCTTTTGAAGTTCACTTCATGACAACTGTGGCAGCTGCTTGCATTACAGTTCAGGATAATCAATGAAGCCTAAATAACTACTTCATACATTTAATCCAAGCATTAAAATATTTTTCAACTTTGTCAGGGGCCAGAAGCTTCAGTCATTCCTTATTTTGCAGCTAAAATACTCACCTTTCTGTTAGCTCTTCTACAATGCAATTGTGGATTCTCAACCTACAGCAAAAGTAAAAAAATTACAAAAGTAAACATGAGCATTCCTGTCAAAGTAAATGTGCCTCTGGTTTCCATGCCTCATTTTCAGATTTGGGGTTCAGGAACATTGATCTTTAAAAACTTACACAAAATCTGTTGTCTGCTCTAGCAGAACAGTTGGTTATTGTTTTTCCTGCATTTAACAATAGTAAGATCTATAGGTTTTTTATTACATTCTTACTATCATAAATTGGTTTTCTGTCAGAGATCTTCATAGTATTATGAATATATTTTATGATGAAGGCTCTAAAGAGGTTTTGTTTTGCAGATGCTACTAAATTTGCATAAGAAGAGTTGGATGGAAGGTTTGACACTTCAGGACTACAGTGAACATTGCAAACTCAATGAAACAGTAGTGAAGGAGATGCTAGAATTAGCTAAGAATTATAACAAGGTATTCATATCCCATAATGATAGTATAACTGTAGCTGTGTTTATGAATTTATTAACCTAATTTCAGAAGTAAGTTGATTATCACAAAATTTATTCAGAATGACTTGTAAAGTACTGGACTATAAGAAGAAAACAATTATTGCAGGAATTCTTTTGGACCTTGGCAGTTATTTGATTTGTATAATCTGTTTTCAGCAAAGGTTCCTGGTATTTGGTTAAATTAGGCACAAGCGTGCCCTTATAGAGACTGTGTTTCTTATTAATCAGCTATGTATCATTTCTATGGGAAGTTGCCTATTAGCTTTTCAGGCTTTGCCACATGACTTTTTGCCCTAAACTAGCAAAGCATTCAATTACTTTGAAATTTGGGTAATCACATCAATTTTGTATTTCTATATAGTGAAGAGAATATAAGATTCCTGTAGATCAAAGTAAGCAGTTGATTGTATTCATTATTCCTTCAGTTAAGCACTACTTGACCAGTAGGTTATTTATCTGTATCATTCCACCAAGTGGACAGTAAGTGTTTAGAACATATTCTAGAGCCCACTTCAGTGTTCTTTATAGATAAAGATATTGCTATTTGTGTTGTAAGAAAGAGCAATCACAGTTATTTGTACTGTTTTAGTACTGGCACTTACACTTAGAAATATTTTTTATAAATACTAGATCTCAACGAGCACTCTATGAGTAGTAAGCGTGTCAGTCATTCTTGATAAGTGCTATTTTTTTTTAAGTCCTTAAAACCAAAATTCAATACTACATTCACTAGTTAAGTTAGTGGATTTGCTTTATAAAGACACAGTGTTCGAAAGCAACAGAACACTGTAAAAATGTATTAAACTAAGTGACTTTAAACAGTATAAAAATTTGTTGAGATCAAACCTCCAGTAGTTGCAACAATGTAGGTAACATTATTTTTTTTCTGCTTTACTAGGTTAGCTAGCTTCAACTATCTTTAACTCTTGATACTGCTCATTTAAGATTTTTGCTTAAAAACAGTCTTGTGAATATCTGACTATAAAACCATTCATGACTATTTGCCTTGATCTTTTGCACTAACACTTAGTAATTAAAACCATGTCTGCTGAAAAGCTGAAGTACCTTTCCTTTTGACTTTCTGAAATGTGTTGCCGTTTGATTTTTTTTTTTTTTATTTTTATTTTTTTTGAGAAAGAGAATTATATTTTGAGAATCTTGTGGCTTGGGGAAAAAGTAAATGAAATCTGAAACACTGACCTTTTCTGTGTTTCTTTCACAGGCTGTTGAAGAAGAAGATAAGATGACACCTGAACAGCTGGCAATAAAAAATGTTGGCAAGCAGGTGAGGTGTGATGAATTAGAGTGAGGTGGAATGATATGCTTCGTTCATTCTAAATATTAATTTTTTTACATGTGCATAGGTGATTTCTAGTTCTACATGCGAGATATTCTCAATGCTCCAAATAATGAATTTATTTTTGTTGACAATTGTCATGTAAGGAACAAGGCTTTTGACTATAGGTAGTCGGAAGAGTATCTGCAAGTTCTACATATGTTTGTATTACATACTGAGGGAGCAGTGTTGTAGTTTGTAGTTTTTCTATTTTTTCCTAACTTCTTTCCAAGAAGAGGCATAAAGGTAGCCCAAGGCTGTGTCAGAGAGGCCAGAATGGTGGAGACTTTGAAAGAACAGTAATAATTGAAAAAGGTAGGAGTGTTGTTTATGCCTTACGATGGCTAAAGAGCCAGCTCACCCCTCTCCTGGGTTCACGAATGCATCGCCAGTGCTTAGCTCCAATACACACAGATGCAAGCGAGCTGCCCTGCTTTGTATTGCTGCTGGAGGAAAACAGTTTGGGGCCGTAGCTGAAACTGAAAACACCCACTCGATTCATTTTGTCCCCTTGCAATATGAGGATATCATGTCTTTATAGAAGACTTGACATAAAACTGTTTCTACATTTGATTTCAGCATGAGGCTTGAGGAAGTGTGCTTTGGCGAGGGAGAGGAAAGCAGAATAAGTTTGTAAGATGTTATGTTCAGGAAGGGCAATGGAAACAAGAAACGGCTTTAAAAATATAGTGTGTCCATAAAGAACCAATACTTACTGTATTGCCAGTAGCAGTAGAAGAATTTAAAGGCTTCTGGATTGCTCTTATGTGTCAGCTTCTAGCAGCTATGTCATAACACATCTGCACTATTGTTCAGTCACTTGTGTATTTCTGTAGCATTCGGAACAATGGAGTTTATGCACACCTACACTTACATAAACACAAAACAAATATAAAACAAAACATGTTAGAAGGACTGTATTTTAAGGCTTATGATGTCAACTCAAACAGAACTTCAGCCTCACGAGTTTAAATCATTACACATATGTGAAAAAATCAAACTTATTTTGATGCGTTTTTTTTTAAAGAAAAAAATGTTTTTCCTGATAAAATTATTAAGTTTTCCATAAATTACAAAAGGGTTCAGCTAAGTAATTTCTCTGTGGGTTTTTTGTTAATGCATCTTACGTTAAAAGCATTGTAAAGAAACAGCTGCTTACAGTAGGGATATTATGTTATTAGGCTTCATAATTTTCTTTGAAAATGAGTTATTTAAGAAGGACAGCTTACACAAGTTTTTCTAATACACTTTTGTGTAAACTCAGATAGGTTCATTACATTTTTACAATAGTTCTTTTTTTTAAAAAATGAGATTTCCACAGATGAATGTCTTCCATTTTTAATGCCTTTGCACACAAGAATGCTACAACAATACTAGAATAAAGTTTAGAGATGTTCTTTAAATAAGCCTGATAATTTTACCGTATTTGGAGATTAATTACTGAATCTCAATTCTGAAACTGAAGAAGTGTGTGAGTGTGGTTTTCAACCAGAAATAATACTGTTCTATGCAGATGCCCACAAATGCCCACATCAATTGAGTAATAGTGTGTGTGGATGTGTATTTTCAGAACGCTGTTCAGGCTTAACGTTCAACTTTTCAGAACATTTGAACAGAGCATTGTGCGGTTTTTTATTTTTATAGGTATAAATATGCTAGTTTCCTCCCAGTCAACACAACTATTCAAAGACTCTGCTAGAGCATGCTATAATGTTTGCAGGGTTAGAACACACATTTGTACAAAAATCTGAAAACAAATTGCAATGTACCAGAACAAAGACTGAGATATTGGCCTTAGTGAGACGCATAGTAAATTCCACATACTGCGCGTTGTCCTTAAAACTCACAGCTCTCATGGTTACTTTTCAGATGCTGGATAGAACTCTGCTTCCTAAACCTATCCTCAACTTATCTGAATGTTATTATGGACTAGTAAAACATTTTTCATGGAAATTTAGTTATTTGCTAGGTCTTTTTAGAATGGAAAATGCAGGAGCACTACTGGCCTGTGTTCCTTAACTCACAATCATCTTAAAGAGACCTGAAATAAATGAGATCCTTCAGAGATGTGTTTTGGTCATTTCTCTCATGGCATCCTTTGTATTTCAGGATCCCAAACGTCATTTAGAAGAGCATGTGGATGTGCTGATGACCTCAAACATTGTCCAGTGTTTAGCTGCTATGTTGGATACAGTTGTATTTAAATAACCAATTTACTGTTTGTGATGCTTTCTGTGTATATTTGTTTATTGTTTCTATTACTCACAAAACAGAGACTGTTCAGGCTATATTTGATTAACAGAGACATCTGACTTCATTTGCAATGTAAGTGCAGCACTATAACACTTTTCAGTCTCTAATTGTGTGGTTGCTTCAGTTTCTTTATGTCAGGGTCTCTTTACAGATTCCAAAGCATTCAAGAACACGATGCGGGCAAAAATGTATTACATTTTCATTTAATATTTGGGGGAAAAAAATCAGTAGTACATATATATTTTGATTGTTGCAACATAATAAAAATACATTTACAAACCTGTCTTAAGTTTTGGATGGCCTTTTTTGAGAAAATTAGCAGTGTAGGAAAAGTGTTGGTAAATGTTTATTTCTGCCTTCTGTAAAACTACTGAGATACTAACTGCTAGGACGGTAAAAATTCTCTTATGAAATTTGGCTCCCACTGATTTACAGCTACTCTCACTGAAATTAAAAAAAAAACCAAAAAAAAACCCAAAAACATTTGTAGTAGCGCTGAATTCTGAGTGTCTACAAAAACCAAAATGCTGAAAATTCCCCTGCCAGCTCCCTTTCAATATGATTCAAACTCTAATATCGACTGAAGACGATTGACCTTAAGAAAATGAGTTCAGTTTTGCTGATAACTGAATCACACAGCTCTCACAAGCGATATCATAAATAGCAGTATGCTGAGGATAAACATTAAAGTGATAGAGGCTCTTCTAGGTTATATGAACCCTCCCTCCCTCCTGTGAAAGAGAACATACATGAGATGGCCATATATATCAATATATGGAAAGAGTCCCAACCGGAATATGACTTTTAGAACTGTTTCCACTGAATAGAGAAGGAAACACTCACAGGAAGGCAGGTGGGTTGGCTGCTCGGTTTTAAGCAGGCAAAGCCAGATAACTGGGCTTGGGGAGTGACTTTGGGGTTTGGGCAGGGGCTGGCTGGTTGGGGGGTTTGTTTGTTTATTTTTTAAGCATTGGATGGTACTTAGGCTGATCTGATTCTTTTGTCTGGGCTGAAGTGTTCTCTCTGTCACTCAAAATATTTTGTTTACTGGGGATTTTTTTGGTTTTTTTTTTTTTTTGCTACATGAATGGCAACAATCGTGGCAGGCAAATACTTTAGAACTAGATGCATCTCTTTGTGTTGAAGATGATTTTTTAGAATCCATTTGATTTCTTACTTGCGTAGTAAAAATAGCCCGTAAAACTGACTTATTTTCCACTCTTTGCCCAGTAATTTTTTATTTACGTATTCATTACCATTCAGAGCTTTTTCTTTTGTTTGGAATTTCTTATTTAGGCCTTTTAATTTACTATTTTGGAATAACTCTTCTCTCCAAGTATATTTAGCATGCACTTACTTCAGAGGGAAACATGCAGATTTTTGCAGCTGCCCTCCTTATGGCCTTCCCTCTGCCCCCACAGTAGGCAGTAGAATATCAGACTGGGAAAATGGAGACGTACCAAACGACATTTGCCTGCATGTAGCTAAATGGAAGTGCTTTCTGGCAATTTGGTCTGAACCCCTGCATATGGTCGAGGAAGGCTGTGCCTGGGCCTTGCCATCGTCCCGTGTGTGCAGACACACCACTTGCAACCCAGGGTGAGAGGGGGCAGGAGCCGATGGGGGGACCTGCCCTGGGGGCTCCTCTGCCGGCAGCGCTCCGCATCCCTGCCGCTCCCTGCTCCCACGCACACGTGTGACACCACGAGGGAGACATAGTTTGGCAGGTCGTGGGTAACATGGCACTGCAGAATAGGAGAGAAGCGCTCGTGGTGCTGCAATGTCTACATGCGGGAAAGGCCGCTGTGAGCAGGGAGGCAAACAGTGAGCCTTGCATATTCAAAATTAATTTTGTCAAATCTTGTAGAGGGGGGCTGAAGGGAGTCTGCTGGAGATGCAGATCTCCCGTAGTATGAGCTTGTGCTGTGGTACCCTGCTTTCTACCCGCTCCTCAGTTTGACTTGGAGGCACGATTTTCCATTTACTAAGATGTCTCATGAATAACCAAAAGGGTGTTTTTTGGGGCATCTCTCCCTCAATTCTGTCCAGTGCTTTAGGAGCTACACAGAGGATTTGGAAAAATGTGCGCATGCAGCAACCTGAAAAGCAGCAGCCCATGTACCATCTTGGAGGAAGAAAGAGGTTTTCAAGCAGCCACCTTCTGAGCCCCCAGCCGCAATGGAGCAGACCTTCATTAGCAGCTTGACCCCTCGTCACTTGTCAGCATGAAGGACGGGCATATCGTATTAGCAAACCTCTCCTTCTTTCTGTGACGATTCTATAACACCACCTGCCATTGCATACCCCCCTATTATACTCAGTTTGTGCACTGAGGATTTTTGGCATATATTAGCACTTCCATGTGATTGGCAGTACACCACTGAATTCATTGCGGCTCCGCATCTATATGGGTGTAGCTCCGTAATTCAGGGCAGCGTTTCCCAGGGTTTATCTGCGTTCCGACCCATCTCCTGCCTACCTAAGTCCTTTATGTTGGTTTCAAAGCAGGGAGAGGGAAGGGCGAGCACACTGGTGAAACAAGCGTCGGAAACAGTACCTAGAACTGATATTACTAAAACTATTCTTTAGGCACTGAAAGGAGAAGGTGTAGTGTGAAAGGTGTATGTGCTGTACCACTCGGCAGCAAGTAAAACAGTAAACTGCTTGCTTTTTGCTTCGTAATTTATTTTATTGGAATAATTTCCATGCTGAGAAGGTGTGCGCACCAGCTTCTGTGAAACACCAAATAACCAAACTAGCTCATAGTTAAGCAACAGAAAAATAAACGGCCATGGGATTCGAGTGTGTTGAAATACACATTCTGACAAGTCATCCTCCTTCTAGGCTTCTTTGGATTTGAGTTTGCAAAGTTTCAACCTGGCTTCAGATGATTATACATTGGTCTTGGTTTTAATATGTGATGATCCAGGCTGCCTTAACTACCAGTGGAATCTGAAGCCGGCTCCTGTCACCTGGGAAGAGCCACGATCTGTAAAATACCTGAAGTCCAAAGCGCTAAGAGGAAAACATTAAGGAAAATGGGGAGGGGGAAAAACCCAACCAAGAACGGTACTTTTACAAACTCCCAAGCTTGTCGAGGAAGGGAAATTGAGACTGATGCCGGACAGAGGTGGGGTGGCAAACGAGTTCCCCAAACTCTTCGGGCGCATCTTCACCCTTGGGAAGGTCCCGCTCCTAATTAGCCAGGGGTTCGCACCCGCTGCGGGACCCTCCGGTCGGATCCCCNCAGGGGGTGCCGGCGGCTCCCGCTGCGGCACTGTCGCGGTTCCGCACCCTCGCCTCGCCCCGGACGCCCCGGCAGCGGCTGGCGACAAATGTGTGACAAAAGATCTACCTCTTCCCTCCTAGGGCTGGCCGTGGGACTGAGCCACGGAGGGAAAGCAGGCACCGAGCAGAAAGCAAGCCGGAGCCCGGTGGGTAGCTAGATGGATGCCATCCACGCTGTTTTGCTGATAATCTCCGGCTATGACGGGCTCCGGGATAAAATATTTATTTACTAAAGAACCCATAAACATCGCGGCAAACACATTAGGGCACTTCGGCTGCGCGGCTTATGATTATTTCAGAACTCAAAAGGAGATGATACGCGGCCGCTGGCAGCGGGGACGGAGGGTGCATGTTCCCCCCCGCGAAGCAGGCGCGGGTGGGAAGGGGGGGATCGCTCACGGGAGAGGGGCTGCGCGCCCCGGAGGAGGAAGGCAAAGCGGGGAGGTGAGCCCAGGGCAGCGGCCGCCCAGCCCTTCACAGCCGGTTCCCGAAGCCCCCAGCACCCGGTCTCCTCCCTGACACACAAAGGCGGGGGACACGCAGGCAATATTTGGGGAAACGCAGGGGGTTTGATTTATTTTCCAACCGTAGTAAAAAATAAATAAATAAATAAATAAATAAATAAATAAATAAATAAATAAATAAAATGCTGGAAAGGTCACATAATAATGAGCTCTTACAGCAAACATACTCTTCCCTTCCCCCTTCTTTCTATCTTACAATAAAATCATCTCCTTCAATTTGCCATGATCGTCGCGACCAGGAGCCAGGTGATTATCCTAATTAATGTCTATCTAATTAAATTACTGTCAGCGGTTAACCAATGGCAGAAGGCGTTTCATCCTCTCCACAAGCAGCAAGATCAAAAGTGAGTCTTTCCTGATTGCTGCATAGTGTCAATTGGCCAATCTCTTCTCCCAGGGAAGNCGGGGGGAGGGGGGAAAAAAAAAAAAAAAAAAAAAAAAAAAGTAAATCAAACGTTTGGGAAGCATTTGGTGGATGAAGTGCTTTCTGCCTAGTGAGGGTCCCAGGATGTCTAGCTTCTGATACTAAGGAGCCCTTTCAGATCCAGGGACTGAAGGGTTATTACTGTGGTGCTAGAGCTATGCAGCTGGAGCATTGTCTTTCTCCCTCTATCATGCTCTCCAAGAAATTTCTCAATGTGAGCAGCAGTTACCCACATGCAGGCGGATCTGAGCTTGCCTTGCATGATCATCCCATTATCTCGACCACTGACAACCTGGAGAGAAGTTCACCTTTGAAAAAAATTACCAGGGGGATGACGAATCAGTCAGATACAGACAATTTTCCTGACTCCAAGGACACACCAGGGGACGTCCAGAGAAATAAACTCTCTCCCGTCTTGGACGGGGTCTCTGAGCTTCGTCACAGTTTCGATGGATCTGCTGCAGATCGCTATCTGCTCTCTCAGTCCAGCCAGCCCCAGTCTGCTGCCTCTGCTCCTAGTACCATGTTCCCTTATCCCAGCCAGCATGGACCTGCTCACCCAGCCTTCTCCATCGCCAGCCCCAGCCGCTACATGGCTCATCATCCTGTGATCACCAACGGAGCTTATAACAGCCTCCTGTCCAACTCTTCTCCACAAGGCTACCCCACGGCGGGCTACCCGTACCCCCAGCAGTATGGCCATTCCTACCAAGGGGCACCTTTCTACCAGTTCTCCTCCACCCAGCCGGGGCTAGTTCCCGGCAAGGCTCAGGTCTACCTGTGCAACAGGCCACTCTGGCTGAAATTTCACCGGCACCAGACGGAGATGATCATCACGAAGCAGGGGAGGTAAGCCACCGCGCAGACCCTCGCCGGGTGTCGGGGCTGAGCCGCCGGGCTCCGCCGGGGGAGCCGCCCAGAGCTTCTGCCGCCCCGGGGGAGCCGCCCGCCGCCGGGGCCCCTGCGCTGGCTGCCGGTGTCGGTGCCGGTCCCCGCCAGGGCAGCCCTCCCGGCCGCCCCGCGGGTCCCCACGCCCGCTGTCCTCGTCCCTTCCCCGCGGAAAGCCCAACGTTTCGGGGAGGGAGTTTCTTTGGATTTTTTTATTTCCCGGTCATTATCGGGAGCCGTGAGGATGGAGCACAACGGGCTGTTTCCTCCGCGTGTGCCTGTCGCTGGCTTGCTTTCCTTCTTTTTTTTTTTTTCTTTCATTTTTTTTTATAGGCGTATGTTCCCATTCCTAAGTTTTAATATTTCTGGTCTCGACCCCACGGCTCACTACAATATTTTTGTGGATGTAATTTTGGCGGATCCCAACCACTGGAGATTTCAGGGAGGCAAATGGGTTCCTTGCGGCAAGGCGGACACCAATGTACAAGGCAAGTTCCTCCAATTAACACTTTTCCCGACACATATGTAGGTGAGAATGATTAATTAAAGCCTTTGTGGACTGGCTCTGGCGAATTCTGAAACGAGAAAGAGCCAATGATTTATTTTTTAAAATAAATAAATAAATAAATAAATAAATAAAAAACAAACCAAAAAACAAAAACGGTGAAGGAGAAAGTAAAAGATGTTCGGAAAAAGCTGGTTTAATCATTTTCGATTAAAATAGACGGAGTTTCGGCCGCAAAATATCGCTGACTTTAACAGTGTCCTTCGACTTCGTGTGCTGTTGCAGTGGCAGAACCGGGAGAATTGTGATGTGTTTGTGGTTTTTGTTGTTTTGCTTAGGAAACCGGGTGTACATGCACCCCGACTCCCCCAACACGGGAGCCCACTGGATGCGCCAGGAAATCTCCTTTGGGAAACTAAAACTCACAAACAATAAAGGAGCATCAAACAACAACGGGCAGGTCAGTGGGGGAAACGCAGACGCTCTGCCAGGCTTATTTTTATTGCTTCAGGCAAAATCCTGCCGTTTCCGAAGGGACGCATATTTTTTTTTAGATCCAGTCTCTAGGTGAAAATAAAAGGGTGGGGTGTGTGTGTGGGGAAGCGCTGCCGTTTATTTTGCCACGGGCCTCGTGGATCCCGAGCGCCTGTGCCCGGGCTGACACGGCTGTCCGGTGTGGCCGGGGGACCCCGCAGCCGCCCCGGGGAGGCGCACAGCTCCCCGCCGCCCGCGGGCACCGCTCTCCCCGTCCTTCTCTCTCTAATGCCCTCTTCTTCCCGCGGCCCCCTCCCTCCTTTTCCTCTGCCTGACAGATGGTGGTTCTGCAGTCCCTCCACAAGTACCAGCCCCGGTTGCATGTGGTGGAGGTGAACGAAGACGGGACGGAGGACACCAACCAGCCGGGCAGAGTGCAGACCTTCACCTTCCCCGAGACCCAGTTCATAGCAGTCACCGCCTACCAGAACACCGATGTAAAGAGCTCCCTGCTTTATCCCTCTCCCGGTCGCCCGCGGTCCCTGAAGGGCACCCCCGCCGAACCCGGCCCGGCCCGGCCCGGCCGTTCCCCTCCCTCCCCCAGGACTGAGCTCCCAGTCTCCCCAGCTTTGTGCCTCCCTGCCCTGGCCGAGGCTGGCGACCCCCGAGCCGCTCCGCCTTTGCCCCGGCAGCCCACCGCCGGCCGCCCGCAGCCGCGCTGCCCTCCCCGCCAGGCCGGGCAGGAATCCCGCCGCCCTGCCTGAAGCGGGGCGTTTATCCGCGGCGTTTATCTTCCAGTCGGAAACGGCTCAGTTAGCTGTTGAGCTGTTAGCTTAAGCCTTAAGTCTGCAAAGATCAATTAACAACCTTATTGATTGCGCCGGGGGTGACGGAGCAACTTCCTCAAATTAAAAGCTCGTTAATGCTTGGCGGCGTTTCGCAGTGGTCTGGCTTTGCTACAGGCTGGTGTCCCCTTTTTTCAAATGACATATGTTCAGTCCGCATTCTTGTTTTAATTATTTTGCTCGATGCAAATGTAAACTCTTAGCTGTGGTACGCTTTGCCTAATTTCCGGATTTAAATATATCCCTAAGAAGTAAGAATACTGACAGGTTTCAAAACGCGGGGCGAAATACTGATTTTTATCGTACTTTTTACAATAAAGCAAATCTTAAAATTAGAGGGTGATATCTATAAACAGGCTAAAGCTTTATTTTTCACGGTTTAAAGGCATTTTGATCCACTAGAATAAATCTTGATTCTTTTAAAAATATATTGGCTGCAGCAGGGTATATTTTTCAGGCTTTCACAACGTGCGCTCTGATCCTCTCTTTCCCTAGATCACACAGCTGAAAATAGACCACAACCCTTTCGCAAAAGGCTTCCGAGACAATTATGACACGTAAGTAATCTGGATTTTTATTACCCTTCTGCGGGCTGCGCACACATGTCGGAGGGGGGAAGCTTTGGGACGCGGGTTGGCTTCATTTCACACCGAAATGCGTAGTGTCAGGCTTTTCCAGAGCCCCCCGGGGGGGTGGGGGGAGGCACCCACAGGGTCCCCCGGTGGAGCCGCGGGTGCGGAGGGACCGTCCCTGCGGCCGGCCTCCGCGCAGCCTGCGCCCACCTCCGCCCCCGGGGGCCGCGCTACCCGCACCTGAGTCCGCATCTCGCTTTGGCACCCGTGGCGGTTTTGTTGTTGGTTTTTCCTGGCACGTATCTTTGCGCCCCTTCCAAGTTGCCGTTTCACTTGCGCGAAAGGGCTCGGAAAGCAGCACCCGAGCTCCCCGGGCTGAGTCCCCGAGCGCCCCGCCGGGTCTGCACAATCCCGGGCTCCGCAGAGCCGGTGCCCGGAGGAAAATTTCTTCACCTGGTTTTGTTCTTCTCTGGGGTCGGATTTGATTATTGTTTTTCCACCTCCCCCCCTCTTCCTTCTGGGTGGAGCTAAAGCCTCCGAAGTTTTAACCGCGGTTTGTCCCCGCGTTGCCTCTGCCCGTCCGCCTCGGGTCTGCCTGTTCCCAGGCTCACCCTTGTGACCCACCCGGCCCTGGCCCCACATGGGAGCTGCGGCGAGTGTCGCCCCGAGTGTGGCTCCTTGGGCACATCGGTCCCCGACCCCTCCCCGGCGCCTTTCCCGGCGCTAGGGAGCGGAACGGCGACATCCCTGCCAGGGAGGGGCTGACGACTGCGGCTTCCCCGGCCTGGGGCATCCCTTCGCCTGCCCGTCGGGGTACGGTCTGCTCGGCATCCCCCCACCCGAGCCGGGCCCAGGGCAGCTCTGGGGGGGCTGGTGGCTTTGGTTGGAGCTCACCTGCTCCGCTGCAAGCTCCGGGTCTGCGGGACGGGGCTCCAGCTGTGAGAGGGGAAACCCGTCTAAACTGCGGCAGGGAGCGGCCTCCCTGCGCCTATCTTCAGCGCCTGCTTAAGCTTCCCTTAGCTCTGACAGCGGTTCAGCATCCCCCAGCAGCGGGATTTCGGTCCAAGGGCGCCGAGGCCTGAAATAGTGCTAGAGGTTCCCGGGGCCGAGCACTGGCTCTCCCCAATGGGCAGGGGTCGCGGAGGGGGAGCCGGGCCCTGTGGGGAGGGGATCTGCGGTCCTAGTGCCACGGAGGGCGGCATCCGCGCCTGCCTGCACTTCTGGGGGCTTTGCGAGGAAGATGCTTGGCCTTTAGACAGGCTGCGTGGCCTTCGCCCCTAGACACAAATGCTTTTCTTCTTCTAATAGGAAAAAAACTTTATAGGGCGTCACTTAAAAGGAGACGACGGGAGGGGGAAGCTTCAATGTTGTCTAGCACGTTGAATTTGTTTAAGGGCCAAGTTTATTTTGGATAAGAAATTCCAGGAGGCGTGGAGGGTTAATTAAAGCACAGTTTTAGCCTGAATTAAATACAGATAGTAGTTATTCATCCATTAAAGTTTTTATAATCGCAAATTGCAGCCCAGCATGGGAGAATTATATATAGGCCACGCAGGGAACACTGGATACGTCTGGCTTTACATTTCCTACAGTAGGTGTTTAAAGATTAGCTTAATTTAAACTCAGTAAAATGTTGATGGTTCGTCTGTGACTCCCAATAATAAGTGTTAAACAGCCGACATAATTCCGTAGTCTGCCATTCATGCTGTTGGCGGCAAATGACCGGGCTGCCTGTTGCGCATATAATGGGACCGGTCAATGTGTCACGGTGCGGGATTTCACGCTGTTGGGATGCCGGGCTCGGAGCGGAGCAGGGGCTCCCGGCCCTCGCTGAGGTGTAGGGTCCAATGTTCGGTCCTGTGTGTACGACGAATGTGCGGTCAACCAGTTTCGAAAGGTGTGCTCTCCCTGCCTCCTTCCTCGTCCTCTCCCTCCCCTTGGTGTTGCTCGGGCTGGACGCCGAGCCCGCTGAGGAGCGCAGGGCCCCGGGCAGGGCAAGGAGGGCGCTGGGGCGCCCTGTCCCGACCCGTCCCGTCGCTGCCCCGACGGCCGGGCGGCTGCGGGGCCGAGGAGGGTGCCGGCGAACACCCAGCTCTTTCCCCTTCTCTTGCGCAGGATCTACACGGGCTGCGACATGGACCGGCTGACGCCTTCCCCCAACGACTCGCCCCGCTCGCAGATCGTGCCCGGGGCTCGCTACGCCATGGCCGGCTCCTTCCTCCAGGACCAGTTCGTGAGTAACTACGCCAAGTCCCGCTTCCACCCCGGGGCAGGAGCCGGCCCGGGGCCCGGCGCCGACCGCAGCGTGCCCCACACCAACGGGCTGCTCTCCCCACAGCAAGCCGAGGACCCGGGGGCCCCCTCGCCGCAGCGCTGGTTCGTCGCCCCCGCCAACAACCGCCTCGACTTCGCCGCCTCCGCCTATGACACGGCCACCGACTTCGCCGGCAACGCCGCCACCCTGCTTTCCTACGCGGCCGCCGGCGTCAAGGCGCTACCGCTGCAGGCGGCCGGCTGCGCCGGGCGGCCGCTGGGCTACTACGCCGACCCCTCGGGCTGGGGGGCCCGCAGCCCCCCGCAGTACTGCAGCAAGTCGGGCTCCGTCCTCTCCTGCTGGCCCAACAGTGCGGCGGCGGCGGCCCGCATGGCGGCCGGCAACCCCTACCTGGGGGAGGAGGCGGAGAGCCTGGCCCCCGAGCGGTCCCCCTTGCCGGGCGCCGAGGACTCCAAGCCCAAAGATTTGTCCGACTCCAGCTGGATAGAGACGCCCTCCTCCATTAAGTCCATCGACTCCACCGATTCTGGGATTTACGAGCAGGCCAAAAGGAGGCGGATCTCCCCCTCGGACACCCCGGTGTCCGAGAGCTCCTCGCCCCTCAAGAGCGAGGTGCTCACCCAGCGGGACTGCGNCTGCAGGTGCCAAATATGCTGACAAACTCTTTTCAAATTTCTTTGCAGTTTTCCCCTCTTTCTTTATATTGCTGTAAATCTTTGTAAT
The DNA here is from genome assembly GCA_013400375.1 of Thinocorus orbignyianus. Lineage (NCBI taxonomy): Eukaryota > Metazoa > Chordata > Aves > Ciconiiformes > Thinocoridae > Thinocorus > Thinocorus orbignyianus. The sequence goes on along the minus strand of VXBW01005696.1, from coordinate 3,257,605 downwards.
GAATAATNGGCCCGCCCGGCCCCGCCGTCCTTTTGCACAATAACTCCTCCACGATAGCGCACTGACCCCCAGCCCCTAGCTGCCCCATCCGCACCCCCGGCCCGACAGGCAGAGCCCCCCCCGGCCCTGCTCCGCTCCGCTCCCCGCCCGGCCCGGCCCGGGGGCGCGGGGGGTACTGCCGCTCCGAAACCCACTGATCAGTAGGATGCTTAGAGTCTTCTCTCCAAACCGTACAGCGCTTCCTTCCTTTTACCACGGATGGATACTAGGGGATAACAGTAATAGTGGGGGAAAAGAGCCTGTGAAATGCCTGTACATAATATTTAATTTATTGTAACCGGTTGCTTTTCTTTGGTTCTGTTTCCTTCTTTTTTTTTTTTTTTGTNTTTTTTTGTTTTTTTTTTTTTTTGTTTTCATTGTTAAGTCACAAAACTTAGATCCTGTTTAAATTTCCTTATTTCACCCTCCCCACCCTTTGCTCCCTCTTCCCCCTGGACCTCCCCAGGTAAATGCACCCTTTCTAAATGCCTCTGGAAATGTAGAGTGGTCCATAGCTGTAGCAGCGAGTAATGGGTTTCTCACTTTCTCTGCAATTCCTCGCATGACATAATTACGCTGTGCCCTGGGCTAACACAGCTAAGGAATAGCTCAGCTTTCCCTTCAAAAGAACAGAAATATGTCTCTTAGGAAAGTCGATTAAAGTAGCATGACGCCTTCCAAAAGCAAAATTAACTGCCTCTGTATTTTTCTTTAAAAGAGGTAGCTCGACATCAGCAATATTATTATTTTTGTGCTATTCCT
>VXBW01005696.1:3216471-3256651 GCA_013400375.1 Thinocorus orbignyianus | reverse complement strand
AAAAAAATTCAAAAAAAAAAAAAAAAAAAAAAAAAAAAAAAAAAAAAAAAAAAAAAGAAAAAAAGATATAGACGACTGAATTGTTGGTAACCATAGTGTAGTCCAGTGAAGATGAATCGTGAGTTGTATATTTTACTGCATTTAGTTTTGGAATTGACTTTTTCATAACGTAGCTAACCGAGATCTGACTTCCTGGGGAATCAAATGCACATCGAAAGTAAGAGCGATCTTTCCTTGTAAACCTCTTATTATACTAATGAAGGAGAACTAATATCCCTCCAGGTCTCCCCCCCGGCGAAGCAGAATAGTAAGTCTTCGAATTTTGAGTAGCAAATCTATACAATTAACGCATTTTTATATTGAAAAAAACCAACACAATTACAAACTGAAATATGCATCAGGCTAAATATTCAGTCTAGATTACACTTGACGAGGAAATTTCCTAATAGAAATTCAGGGTCATAAACGTGTGTATATTTTTGACTCTTCTGTAAATCGAATGTTGTGATTTTTATATTTGTTCTGTTACGTCTGTGGAACTGAATAATTTATACCAGTACATGCTCCATTGAGAAATGTTTCGGGTTTTGCCCGTTTGTATCGTCTGTGTATAACAAGTAAAATAAACCTGGCAAAACGTTAACGTAGTGTTGGGAAGCACTTTGCTGGATTGCAGGTACGGATTTCGGTGAGGCGACGGGGCAGAGCCTGATGGGAGCTCGTCCCTCTCCCGGGCGAAGCTGCTGGGGGAAATCCTGCCGCTTCCCCTCCCTGCCGGGGCTTCCCTTCTCGCCCAGATCCTTTGCCTATTTCTCTTTTTTTGGGAGGGGTCCCGGGATGAGCTTAGAGGAGAATGCCTACCCTGCGCGGCCGAGCGCGGAGGTTTGCAGCAGCCGGAAAAAGAGGGAGATGAAACCCCGTCGGGTTTTAAAGGTTTATCTTTACCCCTGTTTTTGATGCTTAAAATCCCCGAGGGCACTATGCAGGGGGGAGCCGTGCCCGGGCGTGGTGGTGGGGCCGCAGAGGCGAGGGGCGCTCTCCCCTCTCCTCCCCGGGACAGGGGCTGTGCTGGCCGGGGCCCCCGTGGTGCTCTGCTCCGTGTTCCGCGGGGTGTCCGTCCCCGGGAGGAACCCCCACTCTCTCTGCACCCCCTCTCCCTCTGCCGACCTTCCAGGGATGCTCCCCCTCCGCTTTAAAAAATACCTACCTTTAGGCTTTAGGGAAGGCACCGTCCCCCGGCACTTGCGTGGGTCGGGGTGCGCAGGTCCTTGGGGTAAAAGTTTTATTCTTGGTACCTCAGCGGGGGAAGCGCGGGTGCGGAGCTGCCGCGGGAACTTTCGTTCTGTCATGTACGGGGGGGACATGAGCAGCCCATACTGCATTCCCCCTCCCGGTGCAGGGCTCTACTTGAGCAGGGCCGCTGCCCCCCAAACCCTTCCGCCTGCTGCAGTGGGGCGCGGAGGGGAGAGTGGGCTTGTACCGGCGGCCCCGACAGTGCCGCCGGGCTCGCGGTGCTGCCCCCTGGACGGCGGTGGGGGCTGCGCGGCCGCGGGACCCCCGCCGGGAGAGGTGGGGGGAGAAGGGCTGGCGGCCCTGGCGAGAGAACTCCGGGAAGAAGCGGGGTGCAGCCGGGGGCGGAGGGGGGTACGCGCCCTCCCCGGTCGCCTCGCCCCAAACCGCGGAGGCCGAGGAGCCGCCCGCGCTTCTCCGCCTCCCGCGGACCCCCGTCTGTCCCCTCAGAGGGGCGGTGAGGGTCTGTCCCCACGGGAGCAAGGCTCTGCGAAATTCAGCGTGTTCTGCCCTCCTTCCCCCGCTCTCGGCCAGCAAAAGCCGCCCCTTCTGCCCCGCTGCATTTCCCCCCTCCACCCCGAGAGGGCAAAGGGACCGACCGCGACTCGGTGGCGTTGTCGGGCAGGCGCCGCCCGCTCCCCCGGCAGCCCCGAGGGGCTCCTGGCCCCGGGGGAGCGGCAGCCGCGGCGGGCAGACCGCTAGTCAGATCCCAATTCGCTGGGTTTTACCTAACGAGGGTTACCCGGCGGGTCTGGAATGAATACGCAACGTGTGACAGGTCTCAACAAAAATCCTTTCCCGTGCGTGAGTGGTTAATGTTATCCCATAACTATTTCGACAGGATAATTCCCTACCAATTTCTGCTAGTGCTTGGAAGAGAAGTAAGGGCTGCAGAAGTTAAAAAAAAAAAAAAAGGCTATTTGCTGTCGGTAGGTCACTTTATTACTATTGTAATTTTTATTTAGATTATTATTATTAGAGGTGCACCCTTGCTTCTGCTAAACGTATGTTTACCGACACACTGCAATGTTTGCCTTCACCTGGGCTGGAGCATGCAGGTTCTGACCCGGTGTACAGAAACGATAATGTATTTGCAGTGCGCTGAGTTTAGTCGAAGCAAAACCCTCTGAGTGAGTTTGTTAGACTAATTGCATGAATTTTACATGAAGTGTAATCTGTATTGTTATTCTGGGCATGCTGAAAGTGCTTTTAATTTTATTGTTGTGTAAAATCATCTCTTCTGTTGCCCTTTCTTTGCTTTATTTGATCTAACACAAAATCAAGCTCCAAAAGAGATGATCCGTAGAAAGTAATTCAAAGTTCTTGCTGGTAATACCTTCTCCAATGTCTCACATTAATACTATATCAAATGTAATACAGTGATTTACGCTCTGCAGATTTTGCACTGGTCGCTATGCATATTTGATGACACATTGCATATTTTAACAAGGTTTTTAATGACTGATTGAAATGTTTGCTAAGATATTTTTTAAGAGCTGGAGGAGAAATGGTTGTGGAAAATGTGTGTAATAGAATAGTGATAAGGATGGGAAGGTTTTGATTGACAGTATGAGGAAGCAGATGGATGACTAGGTAGGTCAGAGGTAAAGATGCCTTTGACAGCTTTTTAAGTTCCTTTGGCCATTTTGGTCCAATGAATCATGCAAAACATGTGTACATTACCAAACTGATGTCTCTGCATCGTTTACTGTTGGAATCCTCATCTTTTCAAACCCACCCTAACCTTCTTTCATCACCACTTGACGTGCTATGTCTAAACTAGATTGCAAGATCCTAAGAAGGCAAGAATCTGTCTTGTATTACTTGTCAGCAAAAAAAAAAAAAAGAAAACCTATGGAGCTAGAAGAACAACCGCGACAGATTGGCAGAATAGGCGTAAGGTGGGACACGTTCTTCTTAATTTTCACTGTCTGGTCATCACTCCCCTCCCCTAGGTAGTGCTCAAGGGAGAAGTGGTGAACAATGATTTTTTCTTTTTTCCCCCCAACTAGCATAAATCTGAATTTTCATAAGTCTGATAAGAGACCTAATTGCATAATTTTCCTTATAAAATTATGCAGTGAGTGCTGTTGCTATAGTTAAAATGGTTTTCTTCGCAGTCTGTGTTTTCAGGTGCTTTGTATGTCCCTCGCAAATTACTTTGTCAATTGGAAATGCTCTGATTTATCCCTGCAAAAGGTTACTGTTTTTGGAAATCTTATTTAAATTACATAGGACAATTTAAAAAAGCCTGAGATACAAAAAAAGACTGTGTGTGTATTGGGAAAAGCAGAAAAAAGGGATTTTGGATGAGAAGCAGGCTTTCCAGGTACTGTTTCTGTGCAGAATGGACACAAGTTTTTATCTTAAGTATTAAAACTTGTCATGATTGTGGTCTCTGGTGGGGAACATGTCACTTGCTAAGATATGAGGGTAAAATCAAATTAAAAAAAAATTGAAATAGCGGAGTGATAAGTAAATGGAAGGCAGCAGGCTGTTTGCGTTCAGTTCCCCCTTCTTTCCAGCTAAATAGATCTGATGTATTTGTGGTACATTTAGAGAGCCGCACAGCTTCGTGATAACATTTCATGCATTTATCAGAATGCATATTAATCTGGGAATGCACAGGCAAAAGCACCACTTATTTCAGAGCGTGATCATTTGAAAGCTGTCCATTTGTTCATACATGTTTATCTAAAAAAAAAATTGGTTGGAAAAAATATATATATGACACTCTTGAATTTTTGAGCATACATAACATTTTTCTTCTTACAGATGTAGAATAATCATTAATTCATAAAGATCCAGGGCTGCCGTTGCTGATTAGATGCAACTTTTGGCCTTATAAAATATATTACACAATAAAATCTGTGATGTTTTATTCGTGCTATCACTGCAATTTCTCATAGTTGCACTGTTTCTAACACTACAGGGCTGATTCAAGTACGAATGATCTTGTTGGTCTTAAGTAGTCTTTTTAGGTCAATTTTAAATTTCTTTTTTTTTTTTTTTTAGGCTGAAGGAAGAATGGATGAAGACTTCAGGTACATTATTTCTGTGTAAAACTATCTATACCATTACATTGATATTAACAAGCATTTACTTCTTAAGCTTTAAATAAGAAACAGCTGGTAATGACTTTGAATTTGTTTTAAGAGACATTTTAGGTAAAATGTTGATAGCTTGTAAATGTGTATTCCTGCCTTAGTCTCTGATCGTGCCTGCAAGTTCATATGTGTGAACAACGTAAAGTAAGAGGTCAGTCCTACAAAGACTATTCACTTGTCTAAAAATTCACAGACATAAATGTTTTCAGGATCAAGGCCTTTTTCACTAATTGTGATAGTCGTGTACCTTGAAGTGACTGACTGATTTAGAATACACTTAATAATTTGGTTTTTTAATATAGTAGAAACACTGCACTGATGAGTTACCAAAGAGAATCATACAAGCTCCCACTTCAATCATTAGTAATATTTTTTTTGGCTTGTTTGAGCATTTTTTTTTTTTTAAATTTTTTTTTTCCTAGTGATGGTACTGACACTTAATTTAAACTTTTTAAAAATCTCAACTTAATTTCTATGGGACATTCTATGGAATTAATTTTTCCAAGTAGGCTTCTTCTTTGAATTGTATTTAGTTACACATTGGCTACTTGTTTATCCAAGAAGCAGATAGCAGTGACCTGGGACCGAAGGGTGCGAGAGCAACACCAATATTTTGCCTTGAGAGAAAATTTGCCTTGAGGTTGCTGAAAGGTGTCCTAGTTTAGGTAGAGACACCCTCCCACAGAGAATTAAACTGAAATCATAAACATAAGCTAATGAATGCTTTCCATGATCGATCAGCAGCCTGGTTACAGTTTATTTACCTTTGTGGAAATGTTTGCTGAAGGGGAGGCATTGTTTATCGGGAGTCGGCTGCAACTAGATTGTTGAATCTCTGTCTCTTGTAGACGTCCTGCTGGAGACTGAGGAAATACGGTGGTTGCTCTCTGGTCCTGGGCAAAGTTAGGGCTCACCTCGTATCATCTGGGAAGCCCACCCAAGGGCCCGGCAGCAGCGCCTTCTGCTGTGCTTGTCGCTCTGTGATCGGTGCCTACATTCCCCTAAAGATGATCTGGGGTGCGCAATAAGACGGAGAAGGGATAGTTCTCCACACCAGAGCCCCTTTCAGCAAACCCTCACAGCATCCCTCCCGCCCCATGTTGCCACCACTGTACTGCTCTACTTCTAAAGCGCAATGGGTTTGTACATAGGTACTACTTTACGTTTGGTGTCAACTGTCTTCTGGTAGCTTAAGTTTACTCTTTGGGAGAAGGGAGCGTTCAGCTCAAATTAGGTGGAAGGTATTGAATAAGAAGTTAAAGGTTTTGTTTTCTATTGACAGTTCCTGAATTTTCTGTGGAAACCACCGTACATCAGTGATGAGGCGTAGGAGCATTTTTCAGAAGTCTCAGAGCGGTTTAGTATGTTTAGAAATGATGAAAATCTTACAGAAAAATCTCCAGTGCTTGTGGCTCTAGATGGTTTCCCCACTTTGTACAGTTTTATTCTCGGGTGCATTGTTGAGCATTTATTTCAGCTGTTCATTGGGGACCGGTATTTGTTGCAGAGCTCAGGTCAGAATAGTGCGGATTAAATCCTCAACTTGTGCACAATTATGTCATTTCATTGGCTTCAGTGGTTCAATACTGATTTGTGTCATCTGACTCTTTCCTCTTGTGGTTTAGGTACCACCCAAAGCAGGTGCTGTTTGATGGAATGAATAGGGCCAAGTACTAACTTGATAGATATACCTGTTTCCTCTGTGTTAAAATAATTATAAAAAACATCAACTGCTATTTTACTGTGCTTATATTATTATTTCTGTCTGTTTAGGTTATAAGAATAATTGAAGCTTCATTTCTTCTTATTGTCAATGTTGATTTTGATGCTTTAATTGTCTTCATAATCAAATCAATGCCAGTTTGGTTGGTGTGTGTTATGCAAGAATTCTTATGTGCAATATTTAGGCCAACTGCATTATTTTAATATAAAAGAAATGTTCAGAAGTGGAATGGGAGGAGATTAATCAGGTATTTTCAGCCCTTCTTATACATGTCTGGAATTTTGTAATGCCCAAATCTTTTTCATGTTCTTTACAGTTGTATCTAGTGTAGGTCTTTTTTTCCCTTTGTGTTAGACTCCGCTGACGTTAATGTTCAATATTGTATTTCTATACATTTCAGTGTTTCAGTTGTTGTGTTTCCATATATTATTCATTTATAACTTCTCTCTGATTGTTGATATAAATTAAAATTATTTTAAAATTGGTTTTTTTAGTCACAAACTGATTTATTCGTATAAGTAGATGTGAACTACAGTAACATGAAGTCTAAAGACAAAAATGAAAAAACAGGCCTTTAAACATTAACATAAAAAATACTGTAGCGACATGTGGGTGTAAGATTGCTTCAGGACTGTGTTTCCCTGTATGCCATTTAGACAGGTGTAACCTAAAATGCCAAACCCCATACCAGCCCATTAGCAGCATATGCTTATTTTCCAAATACGTTATAACTGGGGAAACAACACAAATAATTGTCATGTGACAATATAAAGTTCAGTATATACGTGCACGTGAGTCTTCGCAGAATCAGGGCCTAATCAGTCTCTTTTGCTTTAACAGTGTTATCTGTTGTGGGGCATGGGGTGTTTTTTTTCCCCTTGACAGTTAAAATGCAGGTCTGTCTTTGTGGTCTCATTTCCCAGCTATAGAGGGACAAGGGTAATGCCTGTGCTTTTAAATACCCAGTGTGCTAACAGCAATTATATTTAATTTTGACTTTATTTTGATATCTGCAGCTGCCTGAGGATAGGGATCTAGGAGATTTTAAACATAGTTCTGTGTACTCAACCCTTTTCAGGAGGGTTGGTTTGCTGTCAGTTCAGCGCTCTGGAGTCACTTGGATGGTGATGGTGCTATTGCATGGGAAAGGCTGGCAGGCTGGTGGGTCCAAGGGCAGGGCAGCAGGAAGCTGGTGACCCCTTTCACAGGTAGGTGGGTATGAAATGGGTTTATCTATAACCCGAAACCTGCCCTCAGAGAGTTGTTTAGGATAATGCATGCATCGCTGCTTTCCTTGGTGATGAAGCAGCAGAGCTCCAAGCTGATGCAAATACACCGGTATTTGTGCACATATATAGATATATAGTTTCCTTCCCCTGGTGGATCTCTGAATCTTCCCATGAGCTCCAACCTCTGCCTTGTTCTCCTCCATCCTTTTCCTTACTGGGAGGCCACTTCACTGGCTTTGCTGTGGCTTGTTCAGTTTAGAACTTGAGATGAAAGCTCTCTCCTTTAACCCCTTCTGTGGAGGATGCTTAAACAAGGAGAGCTTTTTTCAGGATTAGTGAAGAGGGTGAGATTCACAGAATGCTGCTCTCTTTTGTACCCGAACTTTTAAATTTACACACACACACATATATATATGTATATATATAATATATATATTTTTTTTTTGTGATTGTAAAAGGTTTAACTCATAGAAAACATTTGACATGCTACATTTTCTGAGAATATACAATGTAAATATTTTTAGCATTTGTAGTTGCATAACCAGAGCGTCTGTTCCTGATTTTTTTCTTAAGTAGCATGTAACAGGTGAACTCCCAGATTTATGGGTGCTGCGTTATAAATTATGGGGCCTCTATTGATCTAAGCTTGATTCTTTATAGCTTTGTAATTTTTTTTTTTTTTTAATAATGTTGACACAGGTTTCCAGAAAACTACTGGGTAGAGGATATCTTAAAATAACTGTCTTAAAATTTATTTTTTTACAAAAATATTTAAACTTGTAACAAATTCTAGTCTATTCTGTAATTGCAAGAATAAGTATGTCATGTGTAGCCACTACAGATTTAATTGATAGGATTAAATATTGTCTCAAATAACATTACTTCTGAATAGTAGGAGAACATTCTGGAAGCAATATACTTTTTATTTTCCGGGTTACACAAACACACTGTTTCGCCTGAGTTATCCTATCATGGGTTTTTTTTTTGCTTTGTTTTTAACAGAAAAGCAGACAGTATAGTGCAACTTTTGTCTGTCTTCTGTATTTTTCCACGTCTTGATGTCCTTCTAATTTTCATCAGACATTTAAGAGCAACCCAGCTAGTGCTCTTATTAATCTTATTTTTTTTTTTTTGTGTGTGTGTAAGATTAGATTACTATTATATTTGCAATATCCTTTGCAAAGTTTTGTTACCGTGTCTGCAATGACAAACCACAGCTCATCTGAGACTGTGAAGATTTTTTTTTAGCGTCTCCACCATCAGACTAGGGTGTGTGTATGTCAGTTTTACGGAAAGCTTGGATAGGGTATCAGCTGTCATTGAATCTTGTCTAGATTTGTATCCTAGCTGTAAACCACACAACTGTGTGAAAACTAGCCTCTGCAATCTAGGAGCCGCATCTTCTAAATTCTTCCGCACGGCTGTTGCTAGTGACTTTGTTTCTGACAGTTTCTAATTTTCTGTACATAATAAAATCAATTATTTTGCACGTATATGCTAAAGCTAGAGGCTGTTTTTTGACTGTGCATGCTACAATTAGTTATGTAAATAGCAGCATATGCTACAAGTTCCAGTGCTCACCCTGCCTTTATAGAAGTGTTGGCTCAGGCTCTGCTTCGAAGTTAGTTGGCAGAGGTGTTTGGTGCTCCGTGGCACAGGCTCTGAAGACAATGCTTTCTTCACTAGTTCCCTTTTCTGTTTAGTGTTTCAGCCTGTAGTATGTGTTTGTACACCAAAACTGGGACATGACTTGAATGCACTAGGGATTTTGGTAGTCAGACTTTTAAGCTTCCCAGTGTTTTTATTCATTCACATATAGAGGTATGCTGGTAATTGTAGGTCTGCTACTGGACAACTCATGTCTGCATGTATCACTCAGTCTTTCCCCTATCCCACTTGGGTTATTTCTTTAAGAGTGAACTTATTTTTCTGCATAATGGTTTCTAAACCAACCCTTTCAGGAGATGTTGGGGGTATATACCAAGATATAATTAAGTTATGTTATTATTTAGTCACATAGGAAAACCTTATTATTGCAATCTCTTCAATATTATCTGGTATTTCTGTGTCTCTTTCCAAAATAATTTCAGCTGCGGAGTATAATCCAAAAGGTAGGTTGGTAAAATAGCAAATTCCAAGGGGTATTTCAAAAGTGCTAATGTGCAAATTGGTTTGGTTTTAATCTTTTCCTAGAAGATCCCACTAGAGCCTTGATCAAGCACCCGGTGTGGAGCACCTTTTGGCACTTCTTTTTGCAGCAGGACTTCTGAATCTTAAACCACAAGCTTCCATCATCTGAATCAGAGAAACCAGACAGGTTTGTTAAAGCTTATGTTAAAGTTTTCGTGGTAGCCCTCTGTACAGTGGTGGAACAGACATTCTTTAAAGATAATTTTGGTTAGGAGTTTTTGATGTTGTGGCACCTGCTTATGCATGGTATTTGTTGGATATGCATGCTCCTGCAGAATTCATTAATAGTTAACTTATCTCTTAAGTTAACTCTGTGCTATTACTTTTGAGAATTGCGTATTATTTTTATCTACATGATAACACCTTGCTGCTGAGGGCATATGATAGCAAAGCTGCAATGCAGTAGTAAATAGGAGCTTAATGGATGGCATGAGATTGAATTTAGTTGCTATGAAAAGCCTCTGAAAAAAAATAATTCAGACAAACCTCAGGTGGGATTCCAAGACGCTATTGTGGATTGACGAAAAAGTCCTTGGATATTTTGAAGGCTAGTTGATACATGCATTTCTAAGGGGTAATTAGTTCAGAGTCTGCTGGGTGCACAAGACTAAAAATAAAATATCCTGGGTGAATATACATCTTCACAGATGAGGAAAGTTCCTAAGTCTAAGATGGCAGAATAATAACATTCTTTTTTAGAAAAAGGAGCTGGCGTAGCCTGCAATGGGGGAAATAAAATCCTATGGCAGAGTGTAATAGATGTGCTGTGCTGGTAGAAACAGAACCGCAGAAGGAGAGACTAGTTATAGGTAGTACAAGCAACGAGTATTCCATCAAATGTACATGTCATCTTCTACCGGGATTCTTAACAAATGACTGCATGTATAGGACCTTTCATTTGAGAGAAGGACAAGGGTTACTCTTTGAACTGCAAGATTTTAATTTGTGCATATTGCTAACTAGCGCATGCATCAGGCTCTTCTTTGGATACAGGGGATTTTTTAGCATACCCCTTCTATTTCGTCATTCATAAAGTCTTTGTGTTTCTGAACGTGTATGGTGGCTCACAAAAGAGTAGATTTGGGTGGCAATTTGACCTGTTGGTCCAACAGCAGCTACTTTCATTAAGATGTTGGTAGCTATACTTCTTAGAATGAATTTTTTAGCACTTTGTTCAGCTTAAATTTATCTTTTAAACCCCATTCCATTAAACATGCATAACCTCTTTGCACAGGCAAATAGTTAGAGACCAACTATAATTATGCTAATCATATTATTGATAAGGTTAATGATATATGTAGAGGCAAGTAGGTTAATTTGGCCTGACTGATGGCTTAAAATAATGTTTTTGTAGTTTTTTTTTTTTTCTTGAAAGTAAATCTATTCTCCAAATGTATTTAAAATGTTAATAAACTATTAAATGAACAAGTAACACTATATTCAACATTTTTACACCATTTCTACAGTGGGTAAAATTGTAGTATAAAGTTGGTGTATACTCGATAACAATTTACATGTTTATTTTACCATCTGGTAAATGTGTAAACGATATTTTGAGAAGCACATTTCAAATTCACTTTAACAACTTATCCCCGACAATATGTATCCTATCTCATGTACTGACTGGAAGGATTTTGAAAACCTCTCAGAGAGAAATGCAGTAACAAAACATATTATTTTTTTATGTGATGCTTAAGATCAAGCTTAGCATCGAGTTGGAGGTCTTTCACTGTTTGGGAAGGATTCTGGTGCATTAGTGGTGTCAAAGAGAGATTTCAGACTATTTTACACACCACGGTATAAAGATATCATATCATCTTCCCTAAAGAAACCATAGGGTGCATAGGTAGTAATAACAAAACAAATACAGTTTGCTATGTTGTTGTAGAACTGTATTGTATCCTTTCCAGGGGGTTTGAATTTGCTATCTCTTGTGTCTAAATATGGGAAGCTCATTATTAGAAGTGTTACAATGAACCCCAAGTGGATTGCTTTTCTCATGTACTTTAACAGCACTTTGACACTGCAGCCTTCTGCCTTTTTATTTTAGTCTTCTGTTTATTGGTCTCTCTGGATTAAATTGCAAGCACTTTCTTAAATATAACAAACTAGAGAATATTCTGCTGTAGCTCAGCTTTTATTCACCCTTTCCTAGCTGTTACTAATCTTAGCTGGAAAAAAAAAAAGACTTCCTTTTCTCCTCCCCCAACCCCAATAAAATTCAAAAAAACCCTGCCCTGAAAGCAAGTCTGCCTGAAGAACACCTCCACACTAATTACCATCTGGCCAATCTGCAAATGAGGTTTGAGAGCAGATTTCAAATGTAGGCTCCAGATAGTCTGTGCCTTGTATTAGTCCATTCGTATTTATTAAGAAATTTGAAAGTGTTTAGGCAATCAGAGAGCAAGCAGGTAGCTTAAGTTTAGGAAATCCAGTCAGGCATCTGTTCCTTCCAGGGTCTAAATGACTTTGACCTGGTACCTGATCAGCAATGGCCCTCTGTAGTTTGTGGCAGCTGGTTTTGCTTGAGTACAGACTTTATAATGGAAAATGGTCTTAAAATAGCTTTCAAAATTCATCAGTGGAAAAAAAAAAAGGTTTAAAATTATTTGTACAAATTCTAGTTAGCTCCTGTACCAAAGTTCATGGATTACAACATCCATTTATTTTTAGTTATTTGCTATTTCAGCACACGGGGAGAAAACCTTGCTCAGTACTGAGTCAAATCCAGTACTGACCTCAAGTAACTGGAGAAACCAGTGAGTTGCCCTGATTTTATATGTGCATCTACAAACAGGCTTTAGCCCAGTAATAATAATAAACACAGGTTGTCATTAAACAGCAACTTTAAATTTAAAAAAAATAAATTGTATTTTTGCAAGTTCATCAAGGACACTGCATTTAACATTTCTGGTTTGTTTTATTTAGATATTAAATGTATGTACTAATGAATTTCAGGTTTAGCAGCTATTTTCCTCTTCCCTAACAGAGATTAGACAGGACCTTTCATGTTTGTAAATCAGTACAATCGAAGAAGATAAAACTCCCAGCAGACTGTTTAAGAAATGGTTTTGCTTTTCACCTATCTTCCTTTGTTGACTTCTTGTTTTGTCTCAGCTCTGTGAAAAGCAGTCAACCTTATGTAAACAATAATTTATTATTTTGTTTTTAATGGTAAGAAAACAAACTCAGAAACCCTTTCAGCAAAAGAGTAGTAGTTGTTTAGGACACCTGCTGTTATAAAGGTCTTCCTACAAGAGCTAATTAGTTCACAGGTAAAGCCCAAATTGAGAGCACCTGGGAATATGCAGAATTGAATCTGAGTTTTGTAGAGCCAACAGCAGTTTTTAATATGTACTGAAAATGTCTTTCATTTTAGATTGGCTGCTGGTGTCTATATTACAGAAGCAGCTGTTTGAGAAATCATTCAGAGGCTTCAAATGGTGTTTAATTGGAATCACCTGGAAAAAACGGGCAACACTTGGAAAATCTATTTGATAGACATCTGGGGAGGCTTCCTGAAATGCTACACATTTGAAGGTAGGTGGTTAATAGACAAGGCCTTGATTACTGGACAGCCTTGCTTTTATTGCTTTGTATTAGAATTTTAATATAGTAATTTTTTGATGGAAAATAGTTTTTCTGTAGATATTTGCTATCAGACATGTTGCTTGCAATCAGGAGTGCGAACAGCAGGAAGGAGCCTGCCCCTTACCCTGTGATCACGCTTATTGTGTTGGGTTCCAACAAGAAGATCTCTTGGCTTGCAAATTGTAAGATGTTTCCCTTTAAGTGAAAAATATCCAAGCTCGTGTAAGAAAGTAATAAAAAATGACCTTTCAAAAAGTGAGTTAAAATGGTATATTTAGTTCTCGTATTGTTAACAACTGGTGCTCATTGGCCTCAGAAGCTTCTCCCCTCCCTGTGCTTTTCTGTGAGTCTGCTTATGTCCAAAAATTGTAAATATCAAACTATGTATTCAGAGTTCTAACTTTTAAAATAAATTTTAAAATTAAATATGACATTTTAATAGATTTTGATATTGACTAAAATGGACCTTTTAAAGTGACATAAATACATAAATGGAGATTGATAAATTTATTTCAGCCTACCATATGGGAAGGCTTATTACAAGGGCATGTGAAGCACAAAGCCAATTAAAGATACTCTTACTTCTTTCTGCGGACCATCACTGCCTTCCCTGTGTTCCCTGGAAGCTAAACTGAATAGCATTAACAAAAAACATTAAGCTAGGGGTATCATCATAAATTCTCTCTTTATGTAGTCCTGTTCTCTATTGACAGTCAGATTTGCATTAAAGAACATGACACCAGTGACTTGCTGGCAGCTTAAGTAATTGGGGAAAAAAGTGGTTATTCATACGGAAACAGGAGTTGGCTCATTACAGCCAATCACCTGAATAGCAAATGCTATGGCTGCCAATAGATGGAGAAAAAGGCAAGTCTAGTGGAAAATAGGAGCATTTAAAGGCCAAGAAAAGACATATGGTCTGACTATGCTTGCCTTATACGCCTGGAAATTATAAATTAAGCTACAATATAGCCCACCACCTTAATGTGAAAATTATCCATTTTTTCCCATCTTAGTTTTGAGAAATTTAACAGATTTGGTTGGTAACGTTGACTTTGGCTTTTGTGTCAGCATTTAAGTGCTGTATAAAAATAATGGTTGAATTGATTGATGTTTAATAATTCATTTTATTATGGCCATAAAGGATGTACTTTTGAAATAAATTGTCCTTCACAGCAATAGGAGATGTGGATCAGTTCTGTCCTTTACAGATGCCCATGTTTTTGTGAGGGTAGGCAAGAGAAGAAAGCGAATAATTTTTGGCAACAACTTTTTATAAGGTAATCTTGTGACAATGATATGAAATTATTTGGGTCTTCAAGAACAGTAAATAGTTTAATGGGTGTCTTATTTAGTGTTAGCCATATTTGTAATTTTAATTTATTGGGATAATGCTTTCCTTTGGTGTTTAAGGTATATAGTATTATTCCTGTAATGAAACACAAGTCCAAGTCCAGATTGGTCTGTCAGTTTCATAAATGTTGGGCTTATTGAGGTGGCTACCTCACCACCTTTCAGCTCAGCATTATCTGACCACTAATGCTTTCTACCACCTTCTGGTAAAACATCAGTAAAAGTTGAGAATACAGAGTCTTAAAATGTGTTTGTGCAGACACATTTCACTTGAGAGATCAAGTTCTTGAACGTCTGAGGGCAGTTTTGGTTTGAAAAAGATTTTATGTGGCCTCAAGACTGTGAAGGCTTACAGCCATTTTCTTCATGAGCTTTTTAAAAAATTTTAAAATAGATTCCTTATTCTAAACCATCCCATGATATATAGTTATCTGGAGAACAGATGCTGAATTCTGCCCTTTCTTTAATGTTACACTCTGAAACTCCCATGGTTTCTCTTTTACACTTAGAAATACCGATAAAATAATCAACGTGGGACCCTGACATGAGCTTCTTTCACCTTCTCCATTTTAGGTCCCTGAAAGAGTTACTAAAGCTATTATTTCTGGTTTGCATTTATGGGCTGTGAAAATACAGCACATTTTACATATTCTGAAATTTCTCTGATTGTGGCTGAAAAAAATACAAATCTCTTTTTAGTCTGTAGATAATTTCTGACTTCATTAGAGTGCTATAGGAACAATGAAATTTTTGTTTTGAAGCAAATTCTGGATTTAATGGAGGAGTGGTGGATAGCAAAATGGTGTATCATAACTAATGTGCATTTAAAATTTGACACGTGATAGAAGTTGTGAAAACCATGGAATTTGGAGCGGCATAAAAATGTATATATGCTTATTTGAAGTAATTACATCTATAGAGTTTCTAATTGGATCCAGTGACATAGTACACTTGTGGTTCTTCCCCTACCCTCGCCAACGTCAGGTCCTTTCACAAGTACTTCTGTTCTCTTCTTTCCTACTGTTTCTTTGCGGGTGAGTGACCTGCTGGCTTCATTTCCCTGTCTCAGTTCAGCACAGGCACAATCAAGTCATCCCAACTGGTGACCCTTCTTACAAGGAGGTGCAGAAATGAAACTACTTTATTCACTTTGAATCTGACATGTGTCCCACAGGGTTATTTTGGGATTTCTGAGGTGCAGGGCAGAGAGAAGTAAAAGTTTGCACAATTCTGAAGAAACGCTGCTAAGAAAAGTTCTTGTGAAAATATTGTTTTATTCTGGGATCATCTTGCGTTTAAAGTAGTACAAACTTTTATTTAGAGAAGTTCCATCTTGGTGACCTTTTCAATTCAAATACAAAAATCACCCCATAACTCTTCAATAAGCTCTTGCCAGGTAAGACCAGCCTAGATACAAAAGCCTTTCCCCACCAGCACACACTGGCATTACTCATTTACTGTAGCTCCAATTAATGGTAGTAGAAGTTACACTTGTAAATTCCCCCACTCATTAATGAGCGAACAGACCCCCTCCGTTTAGTTAACCATCTTCCAGTTA
The DNA here is from genome assembly GCA_013400375.1 of Thinocorus orbignyianus. NCBI lineage: Eukaryota > Metazoa > Chordata > Aves > Ciconiiformes > Thinocoridae > Thinocorus > Thinocorus orbignyianus. The sequence continues at coordinate 3,240,610 of VXBW01005696.1, read as the reverse complement.
CCTGGCACTTTCCCCAGCCCTTGTGAGATCTCAAATATTTAATTAAAGCTTTTCCTTTTTTTTTTTTTTTCTTTTTTTTTTTTTTTTTTTTCCCCCCCTCTTTTTTTTTTTTTTCCTTTTTTTTTTTTTTTTTTCTCCCCCCACTCTTCTTCATTCAGTTTGTTGAGTTGTAATTCTTGTTGGCCTGATGCCTTGGCAACATTCAGCACTTCTAATTGCCTGTATAGTCTGGCCTAGTCATGGAGCCTTTTAACTTTCATTCAGGCTTCCAGCAGTATCAGCCTCACTGGTCACAAGCTTCCCACTCAGGTTCCGTTCACAGCCCTTTTGCTGATTGCTTGTTATGTATTTAAAGAGCTCCATACTGTTTATTTCATTTCCTATTTGAGATAGTCTGTTTGCTTAATTTTTTTCTATGCTAATTTAATTTTAAACATATAAGGCTGTCTTTCTGGTCAAACAAGCCAGAATTTTGCATCCATATGTTACATTAAATAATAATAATACAACAAATAATAATCAATGCTTTCCGCTTCTATAATGTCTACCATTCAACGGTCTCAAAGCATTCTTATTTTACAAGTGGTAAAATGGTGTCAAGAGACATGAACTACTTGTTAAACATTATGTATGACATCTGTTACAGAGCCAGACATAGGATTGAGTAGTTTGGTTTTCACTAATAGCAGTTAGTCTAGTAATAGCAGTATGCTATAGGAATCATTAGGTTAAAATACACTTCAACTGAATGGGCTCTACCCTTGTAGGGAATATGGATGGTAGAGACGTTTTTTCACAGAATATCACCTCTGTTGGTATACAAGGCACAAAACAAATAGTGGAACATGATGGATATTCACGTAGACCCCGTAAATGTTAGTAACCCCTGTAATTATAATGTATGTTGGCCTCAGAGTCATTATTAATCACAAACCACCTTGTGCATTTTGTTTTCTGTGTGAAGATCCAACATTCCCACTTCCCTAGATTTCAGTGAACTTTTGGCTTACTCTGGCTACAGTAACTTGGTTACATCTCTGCAGAGATAATATACTGATGTTATGACCTATGTTAATATAGTCTGAACGTGTCCTATTTCAGTGTTAAACAGCATACAGAGGTCAGTTGAAAATGGTCACTACAATTTTTGGTCTTTAAGGTTGCCCGTGCCCAGCAGTTACTCATGGCCATAGGCTGTGAGGGCTACCAGGACCTCATCTATGACCAAGGTCACATTCCTTTGTATGATTGCTCTGTAGGAGCTGATCTCTTTAGTGCCTGCACTTGGCTTTTAGGATGTGAATGCTTGTATTTGTTGTTATTGCATACTTAAAGGAAAATATTAAATATGTGTGTTCTTCTTCCCAAGGTCAGACAGCAGAACACAAGCGCAAAGAAGAACCAATGTGATTGTATCAGTAGCATGTATGAGCAGAGGCCAAGAGAGTAAAAAGAAGAATTCACTGCTGGCTGGGGTAGGTTCCCTAACATGGTGGTAAGCATTGTGAAGTGATCTTTCATAGTTTTCAGGAGTGAAATTAGCTTAATCCCTGTGGTGATAAAAGGATTACTAGGGACTGCCCAGGAGTAACAAGGTGGACTGGAAAGCTAACAGCTGAGGTATGTAGAAGTACAGGGTTATACAATATCCTTGAAAGAAAAATCTTAAAATGGAATCTGGTTGTTTTCTGAAGATAAGAACAACTCAAACTGTGATCATGTCTGAAAAGCAGCAATATAAGAAAACAGTTTGCTACAAATGCAGGATTTCATTTGTAAAATAAATTTATATCCAATTATTTTTACATTTTCCTTTGTTTGACCAGTATGTACTCTGAGCTCAGTGTTATGCATAACTTGGTGCCTGTGGATGTGTTTGGGCTTCTCTTGGAAAGGGACTGTGTGGGCTTCTGAACAATAGTCTGCCAAGCAATATATCATGAATCCTGATTGTTTTAGAAAACAGTTGTTCTTTTTCTTTAGCAAATACTGTTGTAGCCTCATTATTAACAGCGATATGTATAGTCGTTTTGAAAATCATCCTTGGTTTGAAGAATTCTAATGCTTCATACAGTGATTATGCAAAAGTCTCATGTATAAGCAATACCGATGTTACTGGAAGCGCCTCATACAGAGTCCAAATATAGCAGATCAAATCAAAACTGTGCTACATCTTAAGCAACTGTTGACCCATTTCCATATCAAATTGGTTTCTGTCATAGAAGACTTTGCTTTTTCTTTTAGAGATATTTACTTGTGCTGCACTAGCTCAAGAACAGTAACAGCAAATTTTATTCTAGAGTCATTTAATAACTGGTCAATTGGTTTTCAACTTTGTTTATTAACAACTTTCTATTTAAGAGGCTGTCATAATGAAAGGTTTGTTCCTGCTCTGTAATATGTGAATGTACCATTGGCTCCCATAAAATCAGTTGCCGTGATTCAGCACACGCAGGGAGTCGGTGCTAGGTGCTATGCCATGTGCAGGATGCCTACCAGTTGGCTTGATAAGCTCAGTCCTAAATAATCTGACTTAAATAAACTGTGGGGAGGAAATTCTATTTTAAAGATTTCACTTTTCCCTTGTTTATTATACTTTTTTTTTTTTGGGAGGGGAGGGGGAGAGCAGAGGGGACAGGGACAGCAGAATTAGTAGACTGTGGTATATCAGAAAAATTTCAGAGATTGCTATAAATACCTAGAGTAGGAAGAAGGTGAGTTGTTAGCGGTGTAACTTGTTTGTGTCACTTTGTTAGAACATTAGCAGTATCTTAATATAGATTTCTTTTTTGGCTTCTAATGATACATTCCTTTTGCTGGGGAGGGGATGGGGAGAATGTGCTACTGCTGTTTTTCTGGCACGAGATGCTGCTCCCCTCCGTGGCTGCCGGAGCCCCCACCCCAGGCAGCAGCAGTCCCTCTACTGGGGCTCGCTGCCCAGCCTGGCTCCGGCTGCTGCTGTGTTCGGCAGGGATGTGCCATTGTGTGTGAACGTTGATGTAGGCGATGCTGCTGAATAGTAAATCCCAGACCCATGTAATATTTTGAAGCGGGATTTATTTCTTGCACAAAAGGTGTGCAGCACAGGCAGCAGGCCAGCTGGGACCGCAGCGGGCCTGCTAGCGCCTGTGCTCGAAATAAGCTGTTGTGCTGTATACCATCAAGCCACACCTTCAGAATTAATAATGTAATATCAGCAATATTTGAACATTTTGACTTCAAAATTTCAAACCAATTTGTTGTTTTTTTGTTTTTTTTTTTTTTTTTTATCAATGGTTGTTATTTGTTTTGCTTTTTGTGTGTGCTGTTATCTAACATATAAACATAATTTACAGTACAAATGTTACAGAAAATATAATATTATTTGAAGAATAAATGTAGTAGATTGTTTAGATGCTTTTGATACCTTAGCTGCAGTTCTGTGCTGAGGTCATACATTTTTTTGTCATCGGTAACTATACTGATGATTCAAACGTGCAGGAATATACTTTGTAAACAGAGTATTTGTATTTTTGCAGTCTTTCCTTTGAAAAGTGGGTTCTAGCCACTTGGGAGGGCAATGCTGGTAACATCAGAGTTTTCTCCAAAAGGTAAACTTCTTTTCTGAGGATGTGGTATTACATACCACCTCCCAAAAGACGTTTCTGATCTCTGTTAGCAGAAAATACTGTTTCCTCCCCAAAGTCAAGATCTGTATGTCAAATACAGAAACAACGAACGTGTGGTTTTACATCTTGTCTCAAAGATGATGCCTGCAGAAAGCACAACCGTTTCCATTACAATGCCAGGGCAGGATATGATATTAGGTGACAGGCATAAGAATCTTATCTTTTAAAAGGTATGTCCTAGTTATAGGCAGGTTACAGCCTGCTCGAGCCACCCTGGAGCTCCCGGTCCTCAGTTGTGCTGAGCTCCATGTTCTCTATCTCTGCTTGTAGAGGACCTCCAGGAGCACGGGGTTGTTCAGGGACTGGTGGCCCATGAGACATGCTGCCTGAACTGACAATCTGTAGCAGAACACTTTCACATCACAGAATGCAGGTTTTTTGAAAATGGCTTTTTTAATTGAGATAGTTTGTTTGAAGAAGCAAGAAAAGTCAGGTGACTTAGCTGATTCCCAGGGGGTTTCTTGCCAGCCTGGTATTCCAGCTTCCACCTTTTCGGTAACCTATCAGGGTCATCTCACAACTGGACAGTTTTGGATCCTTCCTGTCTTACTGATACACCTCTAAAGTCTGAAAGACACACGTTTCTTCTTGTCTTGCTCCTTTCAGAAGCCCAAGAAGTCTGATGGGAACCCAAAAACTATGAGGCTTTGAAGTTACTGTGCAAGCCAAGGCTTACCATCTCCTAGATTTTCAGAGTAGGTGACTTATTATAACTCCCTCCACCACTGATTATCAGGTCTATTTTAACTATGAATGGCTGTGATTAATACAACTATTGTAGTTTTACAATGCCAGAGAAGCAAAATCTGCTTTGGAATTAGCGTTTTAGGTTGTCTCTGGCTTCAGACTGTGAATATACTAAATGTATTTGAGAATCTTATGGTAAATACTGGCAAAGAGAAGCCTGAACCTAGGCTTTGTTATCCAGCCTTTCACATCTGTGAATTCCAAATCTATCTGAAAAGAGAGAAAGCAAAACAAAGCCTTTCTTAATTCTTAGTGGTATTCTTTAGCTGGAATCCTGTTACATGTCATCAGATACAAATATTGTTTTTAGTGAACTCCTCAAATTGATGGCTTTTATGAGATGTTCCACTGCACTTGACAAAATGGTAAAAAGCCCATGTAATTGAAAATTTATTTGGAATAAATAAAACATAGCTGATATTAGCATTTAGCTTTGTATATGATAAACACTATTTGTGTTCAGGTTTGGTGATGATGCAACTTTGAGTCATTCTTAAATCAGAGACATGGATCTGAATCACAGCTAAACAAGACACATCTATTTTTTTTTTTCCTTCGGGGATCTTCAGGCTGGCTTTGTTCAATGAAACTGAATATGCCACATTAGAGCACAAGCAGATGATTACCAACAATGTTTATTGATGCTACCACTAAGAGAAAATGGCAGACTGATATAAAATAAAGAGACTTAGCAGATGGGATATTGGCATTTGAATTGGTTAAAATAGATTACTGATTTTACCCCAAACCTGCCCTTTTATGAATGCTACGGTATTGTTGCTTGTTGAATAACTATAAATCATATTTATCTTTATAAAATTATTTACTGCTGCATACGCAGACTATTTATTATTACATATGCAAATAATATTTTATCATCAGGAAAATCTAAAGTGGCTCCTTGTTAAAGCTCCTGTCAGCACTGACTTTAGACATAAGGTGTTAGCATGGAAAGTTAGATTAAAAGAAACATTTACGGTTTCTAGTCATCCCCTCTCAATATAAAAACAGCAAAACCAGATCTGCAAACATAATTTGACACATGGCTCTAATTGAAATCAATGGAAATTAGAAGCAATATCAAATAGCCTGCCTTTCACTAAATCCCGTGACTGAAAAATGCTGGGAACTGCATGAGCCTGAAGAGGGGTTCAGAAAACCCATCTAAAGGCTAGAGCTGTGACCTGCCTCAAGTCTGCTCAAAACAAAATGCAGATGTAGAATAAGCCTGGGACAGGTGTAAAACCATAGTAGAGTTTAAGCTGAATCTGGCTCTAGGTGCCTCAATAAGTCTGTAAGGTCTTGGTCATGGTAACTCTCTCGGACTCCAGGCTAGTGTGAGCAGCCATGTGATGATTAATTAGTTCTTTGGTTTTCACATCTAGCATTTTGTGCTATGAATACCCAGCAAACTCTGCAGGGTCTGTCTTCATTATTGGTAGCCCTTTATCTTTGGTCAAGGTATGTTCTTTACATGTAGGTCATCAAAACAGCCCTGGCTCACCAATATTTGCTCTGGTGACTTTTTGCACTGGATACGGTTCTTGATGTATTTGAATTAACAGTGACCCTTAGTATCCAGGATGATTCATCACAATTGCCAATGCATATTTATAGCAGCAAAAATTCATTCAGTGCTAGTCAAGGAAATCATGTGTGAATTTAAGTCCAGTTGGCAAGGTAGTACAGTATCTGAAATGTTGGCTGTGCAGCAGCTGTCATTCTATGCCAATCTATTCTATCATACAGTAAGCAGGTGGCTCACACATATTGTTTTTACTACATATCATTTTAATTTTGCAATGTCTCACTGAAATAGGAAATGTGTGCTACTGATTTCAATAAGATTTTCTTTATTGAAGCCAGGAAAGCATGTTAATAGCATGCAGCAATTTACAGTGTAGATGGAGTAATACAGCAGCTGGTGAACCTGTTTATTCCCTATGGCTGTAGTTGTGTATCAGTCTTAAGTGTAGCTAATTAACTTCTATTCATTAGGGATTTTACATAAATTCAAGCAGAATAGAGAATACAAGCCCCAAACAGTTTGTGTTCCTTCAGCACCCTTTTGTGATGCCGTACTGCAGGAACCGGTCTCCTCTGGTAGATACGTGTTGTCCTCAGGCCAGCCGAGGGAGACTCTGTGCTCTTCTGTATTTCAGAGACTGGTAATTTTTTTTAGGGCTTCTCTGCTGAAGAAAATGTCTTTATTGCAATGCTGCATGCTAGTTGTGTGTGGTAATGATGCCTGGATGTATTGTATGTAACAGCTTTCCCGTTCCAGCCCTCTGGTGTTTCTCTGCTCATCAGTGCTGGTATTTGTGTAGGTCAGGTGGGGCTGGCAGGACAGGGAGGGGCGGTGTCCAAATATGGCCAGTCTTAGCATTGCCGTGCAAAACATGGTCTCTGATTATGGTATCTGTTGATCTTCTTGGCTTGCTTGATTCCCAGTATATTTCTTAGCTTCACCTTATTCTGCTTGGGCAAATAAAATTTTCTTTCAGAATAAGCAGTATCTCCTACTCAATTTTTGTTTCCATTTATGGTTTGATTTATTTATTTATTTTTAATTTTCTGGCATTTATTGGCCTGGGAGGATATCTGGCTTAGTCTAACTGTAACTTCTATTCATATTATGAAAGTTCTTAGAAGATACTTCTCTTCATGGGAATTATTGTCAATAGAACCGATAACAGGGTGGTTTTTGTTTTTTTCCCCCTTTGCGAGTTGTTTGTTTGCTTTTCACTTACAGAGGATGTTGATAACAGAACCCTTATTTTGGCAAGGTGTTTAAAAATGTATTCTCTGAAGGCTTTTTATGTTAAAACAAACAAAACACCCACTCCAAAAATAACAGAAATAACTAATGGGAACAGGGAAGGAGAAAGAGAGTGTAAAGGAATAGAGTATATGGGTTTGCTTCTCATCCCTTAGGCGATAATGTCTCTGAATGCAAGATTTGCATTTTGGTGAAGATGAGTTTTTCCCCAGATGAGCCAAAAGACTTTAACCCACCTGACTTTTCCTAGTAGCTTGTGCCCATTCTCTTGTCCCGTTCTCTTTGTGTTCACTTTGTCCTCCTCTCACTTGCACGTATTTGCTGAATGTCTCTTCTTGCTCCCTCTGGCTTTGTCTCGTTTCCTATGCCGTTCAACCTTCTTTCACTGTCCCTTCCTCTCTGCTGTTGACATCTTTATTTCTTACGCCTGTGACAGTTTACTAGTTCATGTGACATTTTATGCTGAATATCCAGTTCCTCTGAAAATCCCGCTGTGACTTTTCCAAAACAGCGTTATTGAGGCTGAAGATGAGATGAAGGATCAACACCATCCTCTCTTCTAAAACTCGACTATTTTCTATGAATTAATAAAGTATCATTCCACTGGGTATAACGCTACTTGGGTGCTCTGGTACAGCAGCTCCCTGCAGTTGTGTCATTTGAACACTGAGTGGCACTAAAGCCCATGTCACTGACAACACAAGGTATTCCAAAATAGGGTCTTTAACTCGGGAGGATGCAAACTACTAGATAACATGAGAGGGATTTTGTATGGCTGAGATTTTATAGATGCAAACCCGTAACAGTTATTACATACCTTTGCTTCTCCAGTTATTTTTGTGGAGGGATTTATCTGAAGTTTTGCTTCTGAAACCATTGAAGAATTCTGACCATGATGACCGATTTATTTTATTTTATTTTTAATCAATGGACTTAAATTCTTAGCCAAGCTGGTTCAATATCTTAAAAGCAAGTAATTCCTCTGGAAGTCCCACATCAACGTGAATTAAAAAAAAAATTCTCAGTTTATTCAGCTCAGAGAAGATGTAGAGAAGCGTCCAGTGCCATAAGTGCTATTGAAGAACCTTGATGTCATTTCTAAAAATTATTTATGGGCAGTAATTCATATTTTGTAATACCCCATTGTTATGATGAAATTTTATTCAAAATTTCAAAGTTAGTTGAGGCCCATCTACTACTTATTCAAAAAGTACAGTTTGATCAAACGATCAAATGGGTCACAACAACCTCATGCAGCACTACAGGCTTGGGGAAGAATGGCTGGAGAGTTGCCTGGCAGAAAAGAACCTGAGGGTGTTGGTCGACTGTCAGCTGAACATGAGCCAGCAGTGTGCTCAGGTGGCCAAGAAGGCCAACAGCATCCTGGCCTGTATCAGAAACAGTTTGGTGAGTAGGACTCAGGAGGTGATCGTCCCCCTCTACTCAGCACTGGTGAGGCCCCATCTCAAGCACTGTGTCCAGTTTTGTGCCCCTGACCACGAGAAAGGTGGATAGATGCTGGAGTGGGTCCAGAGATGGCCAACAAAGCTGGTGAAGGGTCTGGAGAATAAGCCTCATGAGGAGAGGCTGAGGGGACTGGGGTTGTTCAGCCTGGAGAAAAGGCAGCTAAGGGGAGACGTTCTTGCTCTCTAGACCTGCCTGAAAGAAAGTTGTAGAGAGGTGAAGGTTGGTCTCTTCTCCCAAGTCACAGGCAACAGGACAAGAGGAAATGGCCTCAGGTTGCACCAGGGGAGGTTCAGGCTGGACATCAGGAAACATTTTTATACTGAAAGGGTTATTACGCATTGGAATGGGCTCCCAAGGGAAGCGGTTGAGGCACCATCCCTGGAGGTATTTAAAGGATGGATTGACATAGTGCTCAGTAACATGGTTTAATGATGGGTTGTTGCTTTCTTATCAGAGTTATGTTGATGATTGGATTAGATGATCTCAGAGGTCGGTCCCTTCCAACCTAGATGATTCTATGATTCTGTCTCAGACTTCTGAAAAAATGGTTCAGTCATACCTGTTTTTACCATAGGAATGCTGTTTTTTTTTGTGGCTAGTTCATGACCTGAAACTTACATTCACTTTTCTTAAGAGTTCAGGATCATCTGTGTTTTACTTGAACAAAACACCTGGAACTTGACCCTTGGCAGCTGCACTTTGTGTTTTGCAATTTTTACTGGAACTCAAGTCTGGGCCAGATTTGGCATGTTGCCCGTGTTCATTGTGCCGAGGACCAGATCGTATTCCCAGCTCTGACCTGAAATACTGGAGGTGTGGCTGTAGTATGTGCTTAAAAGTGATACTCCGGAAAACCACCAATTTCAGGCATAGTGTGGTTGTCCCATCTCAAAGTGTGACTTCAACACAACAAACACGTCAGGCAAATTGAGCTAAGTGTAAAAATTACTTCCATTCCTCTCCTTGATTATTTTCAACCTTCTATGATGCTGCAGCCATTGGAATTTGTTTAATCTTGGTGTACTTAATAAATTTCTTAATTTCCCATAAAATCTGTTCTGGCTTTTAATGCTTTCTGGAGAGTGACAGGACACATGCCAATGTCAGTATCTTACTGGTCTTCTTACTTGATCAAATTTACCTCAGTCGTTGAATTGTGTATACAAATGGTGTGTGCACGAATCAGATTGTGCATTACTAATCATAGTAGTACCTTATTTCTTTTCACAGCTGGCAGATGGTTGTCAGGTGCAGAAGGATTTTAAGTGGGTGGGGGGCAGTTTTGTGGCAAGCATTACTTTTTGTCACCTTTCACCTGTGCACTGTGGCACTGCCTCGCTTCTTCACACCACTTTGAAGTTGGTAAGAACTTCTTCCAGTTAAGTGAAACTGACCCAGCTGGACATGGTCTGGCATCACTTGGAAAAGTTAGCAGTTTACATAACGGTCTACCTACATTTAGAGGGGGAAAAACCTTAATTTTCTGTCCAAACACAGCTTAAGATGGAATTGCAATTATAAAAGGCTGCTGTGTCCTGAGCTGATTTTTGTCAGAGAAGGGTAAATAAGCTTTAATCCACCACAGGGTCTTTCAACTCTGTGGTTTGCATTAATTTTTTCACTGGGTCTGTATTTGAGATATGGGAGGGTGGGACTTCAGAATTTTGGTAAGACATGCCCTTTTCCCATCTCTGAACCTTTTCAGCAGTATGGAAAGGACCTTCTACAAGCTGACAACCTCTTTTGCAGTGTCTGACCACTAGCTAGCAAATAGCATAAGCACAACTAGTATCAATATATTTTCTGCTGAAAACATCCCATTATAGTACCATGGAAGAAGAATAGTTAGTAACTTGATGCCTTGCATTCATACACCACAAAGATAGTATTTTTTTGCTGTATTTTGCTGCGATGAAAGAGAGAACTATATAAATAAATAAATTCTGTCTTGGCTGCATGGTCCCTGTTAAACAGGGGGTCTGAATCTTAGAGGGATGCCAGACAAGGTTCCTATTTTAATGTTGATCTCTAGATAAAAATTTCCAGATCAGTTACATATGACTGAAAAACTCATTCCTATATTCCTATTGCACAATAGTTATCAAGTTCCTATTCAAAACTGGGCATACTTTTGATATTTACTTGTTCTGCGGTGGCAGATGAGAGTTACTGCAGGGACCCTTATGTTAAGTGCTCTGATGAACTCGTCAGGCCTCCATCTGTGGTTACTCGACTGGCGTATGCTTGTAGCTCTGTGTGTCACGCTTCACATAATTCACTAATATATGCAGTTTCAGGCAAATGTGGAATTGTCTTTTCACATGACCCTAAGGCTCTATGCTCTAGGACTTGTGGCTTTGCACAGTTACCAAAAGCTGTGCAAAATATATTTTGCAGATTTGGAAAACTGTACTTGTGATGTAATCACAATTGCTTTAAATGACCATAGATGGTGGCAGCATCCTTTGTGTCCCAGAGGTTCCTCATTTGGATACTGAATTCTTTCTTTCCTGACACCGAATTTGGCAAATTCATTGACAGTTGGAGAATCTTCTTTACCTTCCCTCTATTTAATATCCCCAAATAGGTATTTACTGTTCCACATTGCGAACGGTGTTTTCATACATAACCCAGCTTGGTGATACTTTGTCATTCCTGAATAGTTCTGCCTGGAAAACAGGTAATTTATTACAGGTGTTTCACAAGGAAGAGAAAAATGTCTTCCATTAAATTGTTTTTTACTACCTCTAGGCATTACATCATATTCTTTTCTGATTGATGGTAGCCTTGTGATTTGGACAAACAGCAGAAATCAGCTACAGTGAAAATGCACTCCTCTCACCTGGGGCTTGTTCATGAGCTAAAAAGAAATGGCAGAACTTGTGACAATATTACTCACAAGGGTATCTTGGACTCGAGTTCTCTTTGAGATACAGGCATCTTTCGTTATTGGAAGATCTGTTTTATTTTTTTAAATAAAAATTTAGTGTTAAATACAATATTAATAATTATCTATAACCACATCCTTACCATTTTTCTAGTCATGGGGAAATGATGAAATTTCCCTGCTGAATTTGTTAAATCCCCTTTCAGCAATTTTTTTTTTTTTTTGAAGCTGACCTACAGAACCAGATGGTGTGATCATTTTGTTTGCTCTTTTTGAATGATAAAGCATCCTGAAAGTTCTTAATGGGAAGTGTTCCTCAGTTATGCCCAGCATGTCTGTTAGACTGTCATAGTCATTAATGGGCAAACGAAAGTAAAGTCTTCCAGTACTACCAGTTCCTCCAGAGGTGGACAGCTATTAAACAAACTTGCAGCGTACTTGGTAGTACTTGGTGCTACCACACCAAGTGCTGCTGCCTGCATCTTAGTATTTTAGGCTCCAATATGAATGTAGGTGCTGCAACAGTAGAAATATAGTCCCTGAAATAACACCAAGAAATATAGTAAAACATAAATTATCTCCATTGCAAGGAGCATTGACATGCAAAAAAAAATGCTCTTTCCCCTAAATGGGTTAACCTCTTGCCAACTCTAACAATTCAAGTGATTTAACATATTTATGTAGTTGTAGCTTGGCCTGAGGATGAGAGAGAAACAGAAGCCTGTATGGAGAGAAAACACTTCTCTTAGTACGATGGGAAAAAATAGGTATGCTTCTGAACTTGTAATCTTTCCATTAGATTTAGCAAGAGGCAGCAAAATTCAAGCAAAATGTAGGTTTTACAAAAAAGGTACAGGGATGATGCCAGACATTTGAGATGTCAATTTCTTGTAGCTGAGACCTGTAGCATTATCCTGATGACCATCAGTTCTTGGTGTAGGGCAGAGTGATTTGTTCTCATGAGGAAGCTTTGGTCTCTACATACTTTCTAATCTCTCTGTTTTGGGTGCTTCATGGGGTACCTTGTACTCTTGGTGGCCCACTTGTCTCAGTGGTAGCACACCATGGCTTCTCCGTGTCATAGTTTCCTCTTTGTGGAAACCAGGGTGCTGGAGGAGAAACAGTACAATGGGCTTGTTTTGATCTGCCTGTGTCAGAGTGGGAGCCATGGGAGATGAGAAGCAGTCACTGGCCCTTTAGACAGTTTAGAGGTTAGTGTCCCACAGTCTAAGTTGTTTGAGATGTTGAGCACAGTTTATGACATAATTCTGATTAAAACCAGTCCATCACTGTTTCGAGACACACAACCGGATGCCAACATCAAATTACACAGCAGTGCCCTGGGTACATTTCCAGCAGTGCAGTTCAGTGCAATATTTACGCTTGATGGAAGCTTCAGGTGATCCTGATAACCTCACACTTTCACTCTAATATGTATTCATGTGTGCAGTGAGATTATTAGAGGAATTCTGGAAGCTTTGGCAGCTTCTGGTCCTGCCAGCAGATGGTAACATATTTTACCTGTGTCAAGGCGTTGGCAGTGTTTTTTAGGAACAGGCAACAATTCCTCAGAGCAGAGCACTAGTACAGCCTTTGCTGGATGTAATGCAATGGCTAGGAAGTGGGTTTACATCTGTGTCCTTACACTTACAAATCTACCAATAATGCAGAAATGGTGAAGAGATTACATGTACTAAATGGCTTGTGTGTCTTTTTTAATCTCTTAATGGGCTTAAAGACCCTATAAATAGATGAGATACAGAAAACCTGCACTCACTGTCTTAGAGATCCACAGACACACAGATAAGATATTTTGAGAACTCTTATCAGAGTTCTCTACTGCTCTGGTAAGGGTTTTTACAAATCATCTTATCTATGCACTTAATGTTACAAAATAATCCCTGTAATATTGGCATATCAGTACTTCTCAGGTTTCATTTTATATATAGAATTTTAATTCTTACGTGTTTTCATCTTGAGGAGGAAAGTATAATTGTATTGGAACTTAATTTTTGCTTCTTTTCCCAAGCAGAAATTTTGAGGTCAGTTCTGTGGTTGGCGTGTTTAACTTCGGTTAAAATTGGATAAAAAGTGGAGTTGAGACTTTATGCTGATAATTACTCTGTAAATGATCTTTCATTTTCATGTGTAATACAAGATACCTGGAGGGCTGCTATGACAGTGTTAGATGTGTCAATTGTGGCTATTGATATCTGAGCAATTTGCATGAAATCCTTTTGAAGGCATTGGAGAGGAACAGGTACTCTTAGATCATGATTCGCCTTGAATGTTTACTTTCGGGTGAGATGAATTATAGCTGAGAAATGCCTTTTTTTCCTCTACAAGCTATAAAATGAGTCTAGATTGCTCATAGAAATTTAGAATATCAGTTTTCTAAGTATATAATTTGAAAAGATTCCAATGGGCACTGGGGGACCCAAACCAGAGCCTTGTTATTTCAGATGTGGCTTTGTGAGTGCTGAGTAGATGAGAATAATCACCTCCCTGTACCTGCTGGCTGTGACCTTGCTAATTCAGCTCATAAAGTTGACCCATCCCAGGCATGGGACTCTGCACTTCTTGTTAATCTTCATGAGGTTTCTGTCAGCCCACTCCCATTTTTTTGAGGTCTCCTTGAATGGCTCCTCCAGTGTATCAACAACTTGCCCCAGTGGGGTCCCACTCTGTGGGCTTCAGGAGGACTTGTTCTGTCCCATCATCTTGGTCGTCAGTGTGTTTAACACTCAAGTGTTTAACTTGAGGCATTAGACAGGAGATCAGCCCCAAAATTGACTGACTGGAGATGGGCACCACTTGCAGCCGGCTGCAATTAGATTTGAAGCACTGACCACTAGCCTCCAGGCCAAAAGGACCATCCAGCATCTCACTGACTTTGTGGTTCACCCATCCAGATCATCATACCTCCCCAGTTTCTCTGCAAGAACGTTATGAGGGACTGCATTGAAAGCCTTGCTAATGTCAAGGTGGATGGCAGTGCTTGCCCTCCCCTTGCTTACAAATGGAATCTTATAATAGAATTGTTTAGTTTGGAAGCGACCTTAAAGATCGTCTAGTTCCAACAATCCTGCCATGGCCAGGGACACCTCCCGCTAGACCAGGTTGCTCAAGGCCCCATCCAGCCTAGTCTTGAACTTGCATCTTTCAGGTATGGGGCTCCAACAACTTTCCTGGATGACCTGTTCCAGTGCCTCACCACTCTCATAGTAAACAATATCTTCCTAATATCTAATCTAAATCTACTCTCTTCCAGTTTGAAACCATTACCCCTCATCCTGTCACTACGTGCCCTTGTAAAAAGCCAGCTTTCTTGTAGGTACCCTTCAGAGGGACATTTCATTTTGGATGGCAAACAGGTTGGTTAGGCCCAACATGCTTAGTTTGGTTCTGAGCTGTAGGACAAATGCTTTGAAGTACTGTTGCAGCTTACACAATACATGTCACTACCAGTTGTGTATTGAGATCCCCATTATATTTTTATACTCCTATCAAACATAATGAATCAGGGCTCTACCACATACTGTGTAGCCTTCCTAAAGGAAATCTAATCTGTTGAAATTCTTACAAAACCAATGAATTGTTATTGTTGACTTCAGCAAGGCCAGTAATTCAGTAAAGATCTCACTTTCTATGTCTTAATTACCTGCCTGTTGGGAAATATGGATGAATTTGTACTCTTTGGAGAATGCAAAAGTTCCAGTGAAAAGTATTTACCTGTAAAGAGAATAGTTACTACTTTGTAGTAACTATTGTACTATGTGTGAAAGAAAGCAATTGCAAGTCAGTGAAAATTCTTTACAAATCCCTCTTTTTGGTTGGAGTTGGCTACTTCAGTAAGGAATGCACTTTCATCTGACATAGTCCATTTGATTGTACTGAAGCTGTGCTGGTTTATATCGTGCTGCTGGTCTTGTGAATTGGCAAGCCGGTCAGGATCTTGGATTCTGGATTTCAGGCAAGATATTTTTTTCTGGAAATGTAGCATGTGAAAAAATGAAAGCGGCATGTATTTTTGTTTCGCTAGTGGGTCACTATTATTATTTTGCCAGCAAGAAAGTTGAGGCACAGCAAATATTTTTCCTGTATGTAGTAGTTAGATCAACAAAGCTGACAAAGTGGTATTTTGAAACATAGGAAGCACTTTTAAAGTCCATGCTGTCATCTTTCTCAATAACGTGTTATATGTAGATAGAGGTTTTTGTGAAAAGCCAGCAGAGAGCTAGAAATTAGGAAACTAGTAAAACATTCTTACAATGAGCACTTCTCATGTTGTAGGATTTCTAAACTATTAGTTGTAAAAATCTTGTGTATGGCAAGAAAGCTGCTCAGGCTGGAAGGAATATGTGATCAGAAAATATTGTTAGAGTTGTGTTTGTTTATTTTTATTTAGTATCTCAGAGTATGCTCTCAGAGGAGGTGAAAGTAATCACATCTGCTGAAAGAATTCCACGACAATAGGCTCAGGATCCCACCAAAGGTGAGGCATAGAGAAAGGAGCTAGATTGCCAACTCCATAAATTACCTGTAGGTTTGAGGAACTTCAGTGTTGTGTACAGCCTAGAGTGGGATTTGTTTTAGAATATTTGAAACTTTATTAGGATATTTTCAAAATTTTAATTAAGAAATGACTTAAGAAATGTTTGGGTAGTGGTTTTTCTTTGGTTTGGTGTTTCATTTTTTTTTGCCTTTTTTTTGTTTGTTTTTTTTTTTTCTTTTTTTTTTTTCTCCTTTCTTTGTATTTCATCTGTGCTGAATGAGCTTCATATTCTGAAAATTTGAGGAGGATGAGGTGGATGCTTTTTCTGCCAGAAGTAATTGATTTAGCCAAAGTGGTGTTGCAAACAAACCTGCCTGCAAATCAAGACCAGGTTGAGAATCCCAGCAGTTGGAATAATGCTTCTTACCCAAGCTGTAATGAGAAAAATGGATTTTTCTTTCATCCAGCAATATTTTCCCCTCTCTGATGGGGACTGCTCTGTGTCTGACAAGGGCAGTACATCACAAAGTTCCTTAATAATTTGGGAAAATACTGTGTTAGTACACAAGGTTCTAAGCTCATCAGTACTATAATCAGAAATAAAACACAAGTTTCCTGAGTTTCAGTCTATCTTCTACACCTGGGTGAAAAAGTACCTACCTTCCTTAGTACGTAACCAGCCTACAAAAGCTTCAGGCCATCAGCCTTTTGATTAAACAAGGGTTTAGTTCATTCATTAGCATTGCAAGGAAACAAAAAATTATTCAGGCTTTAATTGTTTTCTGTACGGAAGCACTTATCATACTGATTTCTTTTTAATGTAATAGAAAAACCGTAATTGGTACAAACTCAAAAAGATAAAAATTTTGAGGTGAGATCTTACTGCCACGAAAGTTGATAGTGGAATTGCCATGGACTCCAGAGAGTCTAGACTGTATCTTTTGGTTGGTATTGTTAGGTTTGCCCAGGTTTATATCAACTTAAGTACGTCCTACAGAAATATTTTCTTACATTGTTTTCTTGTTCCTCACACTAGGAAATTTGCGGTTTTACTTGAAATACAACCCCCAGTAAAAGGTTGCAAATAAATCATCTTTTAAAGGCTTCTTTTTATTTAAGGAATATTTTTCAGATTACTTTGCACTAACCCTGGTCTTTTCACTGTCCGGTTTTGAATATTGTGTGAAATTGTTCACTCTGCTGCTAAAAGGTGCTGGCAGCCTTGTGAATGTATTTTATTTTTGAATTATTAAGGAAGTGAGAGCAGCAGAGAGACATGAAGGACTGAATTAAGTAGACTTTAAACATTTCTGTTATGGGAACACTTTAAAATGTGTAAGCAGTTCTTTTGTTTAGTTTTGTAACTAAGAAAGCTTAGCTCTGAATATCTGATGAATTTTTGAGAACTGAGTCTCAACTGCAAGAGCCAATTTGGGTACCTTTTATGGCGAAACTGGAAAAAACGAGTTTACTCTTGCATTCAGAAGCTGCTAAGTGTTATTTTGATGTGAATCTCACTGTTCTGTGCTAATCTGATTTTGGAACAAGTAGTGGAGACCCTGGCCTGGGACCATGGCAAATTAAAGGAAGCAAGTCATCTGAGGTGTATGTGTTAGGGGGATAAGAAGAGCCCATACTTGAGACTCCCTGAAGAGGTGATGACTATGACACCACATTAGCTAAATACTGTTCTGGTATTCCTTTCATATCCAGCCATAACTTTTTATCTGGGTGAGACAAAGCCAAAACTCTGTGTAAATGCCCTGTCCAAATCTAACAGCTCAGACCTGACTCTGCACTGCTTCGAGGACCCACTTCTGAGCTGCCTAGGGAAGAGTGTGGCTAGTAGATCAAGGGAGGTCATTCTTCCCCTCTATTCTGCACTAGTGAGGACACAACTGGAATACTGCATCCAGTTCTGGGCTTCCCAGTTCAAGAGAGACAGGGAACTACTGGAGAGAGTCCAGCATAGGGCGACAAAGATGATTAAGGGACTAGAGTACCTCCCTTATGAGGAAAGGCTGAGGGAGCTGGGATTCTTTAGCCTGGAGAAGAGAAGGCTGAGGGGAGACCTTACTAATGCTAACAAGTATCTGAAGGGCGAGTTGGAGAATGATGGAGCCGGACTCTTTTCAGTGGTTCCCAGTGACAGGATGAGGGCCAACGGGCACAAGCTGGAACATAGGAAGTTCCATTCAAATATGAGGAAAAACTTATTTACAGTGGGGATGAGAGAGCACTGGAAAAGGCTGCCCTTTTTAAAAAGATAGTTCTTTTTTAAAATGTGGTACATAAGTACCTATGGAATAGCTATTGGCTGTAGTTTTGTGCCTTTTGCTGAATCGCAGTAAAGCCCTGTGATCACTGTGGTCTGTTATAGAGATTGGTAGACTCCCCGCTGAAGTGTTTATAGTCTAAGGTAAAGTGACAGACAAAGGATATGTTTAGGATTGAAAAGGTGAAAGTAGGTACATGCACTTCATAATATTTACTTCAGTATATATTTACAAACTTGAAATATTGCAAACAAATACAACCACAGCCAGCTTTCACAGTAATTGTCATCTGACTCAGTAGATGGCCTTGTTAGGAACTCTTCTTGTGGTGCAATGCTTAAGGGAATGATCATGTTCCATGATGTGGAAAACAGGATGATCCAGAGGTCAAAGGCATATGGTCTGGCTTCTGAATGCTGCATTATTAAGGAAAGTTTTGGAATATCGTGGAGTTCCTGTACAGGTCAGAGCAGCTACAACGATGGTGCAAAGTCTTCTCCTGCAGTAAGGAATTAGAAGCACTATAGAGGAAGAGTAATAATAACCCAGAACTTACCTATATAAAGAAAATGTTCCCAATGTTAGAGGACTTTGTAGCTTAGAAATAAGAGATCTAGAATAATCCAATGACTTGAAGCTCAAACTAGACAAATGTTGTCTTACATCTGTAAGATGCATGTTTAGTTATTGTTTTATAGAATAACTGAGCAAGAAGCAGTGTATTATCCCTTCTTCGCACGTTTTAAATTAAGATAGCTTAACCTTTTTGAAGGATTATTTAGGTCAGTGACTAATCAGAGCCTGATTCAGCATATTTTGTTTAGAAAGTCCGATTAAATGGATGAGGAATTTAACTTGAAAAATAACCCTAGAAAGGGCAGCTATCTTAATTAGCAAGCTAATGTATTGATTAATTTCATGTATTATTTTATTTTATTAAGTAAAGAGTCTTCAACAACTCAATTTTTTTGTTTGCTTGTTTTAGATTTCTAAATAGTATTCCCTAATATTAACTTAGCAAATAGCAAACAGTAAAGGTCCATCTTAGAATCAGAATACCATAAAATTCATAATCTTTTGTAGATGATCCATTTTGGAGAAAATTAAGGAAGTCACAAATATTTGGTGCTCTTTACCAACACAGATTGTCTTACTGTGTTACAGGAGTTGTAGGATTGGGCTTCTGGACACAGACATATTTCATTGGCATTACTTTTTTTTGGCTAAAGGATGTGAGAAGTTATATTAGTGAGACAATTATTAGAATACTTTTTGCAGTTCTGATGCCAATAGAAAAAAAGAGATTATGTTGAAGAATACATTCCAATCAGCACTGAACATTTTTGGATCATAATTCAAATGAATTAACTTAGAGTCAAATAATTTCAGATAGAGTATATTAGCAAAAGAAAGAGCCATTACCGCTTTCCAACGAAATGAGAAACATAACTGAGTACCACCTGTCACAAAGGCAGTACAATGATCCAGATGGTTATTTATTTTCAGATAGGGAGGAAGAATGGAGAGAGGAAAAACTGCTGCCAGAATTTATGTGGTTTTTTCCCTCCTCTTTGTTACCTTTCTGTAAGAACAGTTTCTCTCACTACAATGAAAATAAATTTTCTTAGAAATAGGTTGCATCAACAGGATGTTCCTTTTGATATCTAAAAGTAGTTCACTCTTTTTTTTTTTTTTTCAGTAGCAATGAAATGCAGTTTGAGAGTTGCATCCATAACTATTTCATCTTGCACAATCAACAAGACAAAAATAGAATGAAAAGCATTTTGGCTGCTTGGTAGAGATTTCTTTTCCCCTTGAAACTTGGAAATTAATTTGCAATTATACTTGAAATAGAAATACCTGTAACAAGCTGAAAATAACCTGCAATTTTAAAAAAAAGGTTTCATTTAACTAAAAAAATATTTTTATGATAAATATGCATATTATAAGCATTTGAACTAATGTGTGTAGTGCATACATTTTATTTACAAGTTTATTTGAGGCTTGAGCTTAGGCAGGAACCAAGAGAGAGCAAATTGATCTAACCCTAGTCCTTTCTGATTTTGAATATTGTGTTGAAATTTTTCACTGCACTGCTAAAATCTACTGGCAACCTTGCAACAAGGCAACCTTGTTAGATCTGACAGAATACAGGTTCTTTTTGGAATTAAGAATCTGGTGAGAATATCGAACATAGTTGTAAATGAGTGAATTGGGTTTCAAGCATATTTCTGCTACAGGGACATTTTAAAGTAAGTGGTTCTCATGCTTAATTTTGTAACTCACAACTACGTGGAAATCAAAAGTTCGCTCCTGCTTAGTAGCAATTCCCCCCCTCCATCCTGGTAGAGTGACATATTTTATGGCTGAACTGGGAGAAGGGCCAATACACCCAGGA
This sequence comes from Thinocorus orbignyianus, assembly GCA_013400375.1. NCBI lineage: Eukaryota > Metazoa > Chordata > Aves > Ciconiiformes > Thinocoridae > Thinocorus > Thinocorus orbignyianus. The sequence goes on along the minus strand of VXBW01005696.1, from coordinate 3,219,893 downwards.
TGTCTTCCTAGAACAGGAATTGTATTCGGAGAAATGGTTTAAGTGAAGCATTCTTTTAAGTTGTAGCTATATTTTGATCACAAAATGAAAACTGACAGAAAGGTACGGCAGTAAAAATGGAAGTGGTACTGGGCCAACAAGTGATACTAGGCTTCTGTGACAGCTTTTATGCATATATAAATATATATATATATACAAATAGCATTGCTTATTTCTATCGGAATACCTTCTCGGGACTTAGGTGGAGGAAGGACCTGTCACTTACCGCAGTTAGGAAGATAATTTGGGCATAAGCCCAGAACTTCTATTACAAAGACATAATAAGGGAAATACTGCAAAACATCTCACGAGCTTGAACTCTGTGATTTTTAGGTCCTCATTTTGGAGCTGTGTCTTATCACACACCTGTTTTTTTTTATATACAGAACTATGTCAGTGATGTTCAAGCCAATGGGAATTATTTACATCCCTGACCATTTTTATGTCCAACCCAGAGAGGAAGGCATATGCCACATGCCTTCAAAATCGATGCTATATACCTCCAAAGTACTTTGAGAATGGTCTGAGTCCTCTGAATGTATTGTCCCTTATATATAACACATACGCCTTATGAGTAGACTTTAAGGAATGAAGCCTCTGTTCAGTGGTGTTTAAAAACTTTGACTGTGATTCAGGAGAATATCTGAGTTACCGACTTGCTGCAGGCCAAAAGGATAAGAGGCAATTTTAGGAAAGAGAAGAATAAAAGTCAACTTTTGCTGTCTTTATTCTGAAATATGACAGCAGGCAGGGATCAGGTCAGTTTCTGACCTAAATTCAGAGCATTATTGAACAAGAAAAATATTTCCCTGATTTTCCATTAGAGTTTGTTTTAGGAGATTTATCATTGTAAAACTAAATGTAGAAGCCCTTGCTATTTCATTTATGTAATGCACTAGAAATATATCTAAAGACAAAATTAAAGTCTGATGTAAATATATCATGAAATATATGTAAACATATTAATTTCAATACCATACCCCAGGTATTCTTAAAATCTTAAAACTTCAGTGTGTCTGCATGTTGTGATTTCACACCTACTCCTCTTGTGTTCAAGTTTCTCAAATTATTGATGACTTGAGAAACTCCTCTTACTTTTTTCTTTAATCTTCATGTACAAAAGCTTGAAACTCACCTAGTTGTGTACTAAAAATTCAAACTTGATAGTTTGTCTCATTATAGTTAATAGTAGTAGATAGTTTATCTCATTATTTTATAGCTAATACATTTTGGATCTTCATACTAAAGCATGTTTGTCACAGCTGTCAAAAAAATGACTTGCACTTTGACTTTGGCTATTAATTTGTAGCTTTGTAGCTATGGAGATCTGTGATATTTTTGTGTGAGTGGAGTAGGATGATACCCAACGATTTGAGGGGTGGTTTGTTGTTTAATAGAGTTTTACCACATTTCATCTATTATTCAGTAACGGTGAATTCCTTACTCTAAAATGTTCTGACAAAGAACCTTTGCAAAACTATGATGTGACTGAGCCTAAGTCTTTTTTGATGACCCATTCAGTAACTCATTTGTAGCTTAGGCGAATGGTGCTCATGGTCATGATCCTGTTTCTAGTGGTGAAATGTTGGTGAGTAGCCTCATGTATACAATAAACAGTCACTCTTCCTCATGGTCTTTGAAAAATCTTAGTCTTTGCTTTCAGATACGTGTGTGAATTAATGTGTTTTCAGCGAATCTTTTGGGGAGTGAAAAATGTGGAAATGTCATCAAGCTTCATTTATTGCAATACCTTATTTAAAAAAAAAAAAAAAGATCTAGGATAAGCTTGAGATATTTAGGCAGAGAAGCCTCAGGATGCTTATACTAATTTACCTTGAAATAGCTGCCTGTACACTGAAGGTTTTTGGTCTTCTGGATTCAGAAGTTGTATATTCACTTGAAGTCTTTTTTTCTTTAAAGAAGGAAAATCACTCTTAAACGCATTCCTTTCCCAGCTTCATCATGATGTTTATAGATTAATTATAAGCTCCTACAAATAGGGTATTACTGTGCAAATGCTGACACAGCCTTACCTCTTGTCACCTGAATGGCCTCCTATGCTAATTACTGTAGATCAGTAATCATGTTATAAAAATATGCATCTGGCTTCTGTCCCAGAATCTGGACCACAGTGTTTTGCGCCTTTCTGTGTAGGGTTACATATATGTATCACTTTGTACCAAGACCAAATTCTCAGTTGTTACTCGGAAAAATAGCCCCCTTCTTTGCTAGAACCAGTTTTGATTCCCCTTTCCTTTATACACCCTCCTCTGCTCCACCTCACTTGGCCAATGTACAAATAAATCGACCTGGAAGATCTTTAGGACACTTGAAGAACATGCCTCATGGCAGATGAAATTAAATCAGATCTAGCAAAACTATTTATTGATCTACTTTTAAACTGCAAAGGATATACAAAATGTAGGGAATGGCCTGCTGCTTTGGCAAGGAAATCAATGTTAACAGGGAGATAGAGGTTTATTTGTTAACATTTTTCCTAGTCAGGTCTCTGTTAATTTCAAATCTTATGCACACAGGCTTGGATAGGCATGGACTTTTTGGGAGATATGCTGGGAAGTGATGAATAAGAGAAGTTTTCTGGCTCCGCTGTCTTGTTAGGCAATACTGCACTCCTCTCCTTGATAATGCATCAATTGAGTGTGGGCTCAGCTATTTCAAGGGGTAATGGTTTTAAATTGGAAGAGGGGAGATTTAGATTGGATACTAGGAAGAAATTATTTCTGTGAGTGTAGTGAGACACTGGAACAGGTTGCCCAGAGAAGTTGCGGATTCCCCTTCCCTGGAAGTGTTCAAGGCCAGGCTGGATGGGGCTTGGAGCAACCTGCTCTGGTGGGAGGTGTCCCTGTCCATGGCAGGGGTTTGGAACCCAATGATCTTTAAGGTCCCTTCCAACTCTAACCATTCTATGGTTCTATCCTTATGCTCAATCGGATAGCCAAACTCAGGCTCCGATGATCAGCTTGTTGGGGTTTTGGGATGGCTGAATGTAATCACTGAGTTGCAGAGGCAGGAGATGCTGAATGTGGAGCGGGCTTGAATAATAAAATTGGGTGAAGACTGGGGTAAGGTTCCTGTTAAACGGTGTCCAGAAGGGATACAGTAATCAGGCACATGTTAGAAACCTGCAGGTCGGAGGGGATGGCGGTGGTTACTTCAGTGGAGAATGGGGCAGACCTCAATTTTGAAGGTGTTGTCCGTGTGTGAGGGTCAAAGACTGGCAGGAAGGTGCAGAGGATGGCTGTTGTTCAGCATCCTTCTGGTGCCGATCAAACCGAAAACGCATCTTTCCCCAAGTCTTGGTCCTGAGGGATGGTGGTGGTGGTCCAGACCGGGGGTCCGCTTCCCTTCTTCCTCCCTCTGTG
>VXBW01005696.1:3161356-3216107 GCA_013400375.1 Thinocorus orbignyianus | reverse complement strand
GGCCGGCACCCAGACCTCCGCCCCCCACCCAGCTTCAGGCATCCCCTTCTCCTCGGTACCCCCTCTCTCTCAGCATCCCCCTTGCTCGGGCTGCCCGGCGGCGGTGCGGTGCTGGGGAGCCAGCACCTGTGGGGAGTTCGGTGAGGACCCCGCCGCGGGGCTTGGTGTGTCCCCGCAGGTCCCCAGCCCTCCCCGCTTGCGGAGCGCAGAGGAATCTGCCGAGCTCCGGCACTTGCACGGCGGGGGCTCCCTCCGGATCCCGCTCTCTGCTGTCGCGGGTTCTGCTCCGACGCGGAGCCGGGGACCCGGGGGGTTATTGTCGCCTGGGGGGGGTGCAGGGTGCACCCTTGCCTCTGAGCCCGGTGTGTTTGCACCGCCACGGCTGCTGCCGTACACAGGTTGCTGTTTCCCCAGCAAGTATGGAAGGGTTCAGTTGGTGGGAGACTTTTTACGCTGTTAGATCAGTGGGGACCCTCTTTCCTGCCAGGTCTTTCCCAAACACGGGGTTTGCAGACACACGCAAGGTGTAAGTGTGAGTGTCGACCTTTATCTCCTACCAAGACTGAGTGGCGGTTCCTGCCTTGCACTGAAAATCAGTCTGTCTGGGGCAGGGGGAAGTCTTTCGTGTGCATGGATGGGGGTCTGACTGTACTTACACACTGTGAACACACTGCACAGGTCTGTGAAGGCTTCACAGGTTCCTGAAATGGCTCTGTGTTAGCACCACCAGCCTCACTATGTTGATAAAGCTTGAAAGAGACAAATCTTAGTTGCCGTAGGTTGATGAGATGCAGTGGTGGCAAGCCTGTTCATCATAGGGTCTATTCTCATCATCTGTTGACATGGTCCATTTTGCAATCAGGCGGCAGGTTGTTACACAGTGTGAGGTTATCTCTGGCATCTCCTTTCTCCTTGTGGTAGGGACGGTTTTTCCTGTTGCTCTTTGGATACCTTTTGTGAATCCTAATTCCTATCTTACAGTTTCTGGCACTGGAGTAGAAGATGATCATGTCTTTTTTCACTGACAGACTGGTTGCCCGGTTCCATTCCTCAGAGAGACAATTCAGCGTAAACCCGTTTTCCGTCTGTAATTCATGATCACTGATTCTGTGGAAGACAGTCCTTAGCGTTTCACACCAGTGCGGTAGTCTGCAGTCGGGAGCAGTCTCGCTCTTGCTCATACCTTGCTAGCCTGTGTGCTGAAGTTGCTTTGTTCCATGTGTGTTGTCCCTGGTTGTGTGACAGCCACTCTGCAGAGAGTCAGAGGAGTCAGCTTTCAGAAGGGACAACCTACAGGATTGCCTTGTGCTGTCTGGCTTTATGTTTTGTTCTCCAGGGTTGCGCACAGAAAAAAAGGCGATTGCTGCGGTTGAGAGGGCCAAAGAAGATAGTGTTTCTTTTGTGCTTATGAGGGAAGAATTGTCTCTGCTTCCCTCTGCAGCCCTGGCTGGCAGAGCCCTGTCCTGATGCTGTACCTATCTGCAGAGCTGCAGGTCCCCCTGTCAGTGCTGTTCCTCTTGAAGTTTGTGGCCTGGTTCCCACTTCTGTTTACTACAGCTTACTAGTTCAGCAGCTGTTGTGTTTGCTTCAAGTAGGGAGGAGAGACTTCTCTAGTCCATGTAAAATTTATTGTGAGGTATTCTCTTCCTTAGTCCTTGCTTACTCTCTCTGTTTCTGAGACGGCCTCTGCAGGTCAGCAAGACAACATTGCTTTCCTGCCACAATGATGGTAAAGGTGGAGCTCCTTCAGTCTTTGTGATTTTTCTGTCCTGGTGGCATTTTCTCTCTGCAACAAGAAATAAAGTGTGTATATGTGCTCTGGCAGTCTCAGCCTGGCTGATGTCTTAAGCTCGGCATGTAGTAAGGCTGAAATGGCTTTTGCATGGCGGGAGTCTTGCACCAGGAGTCATGGCAGAGCTTAAGGACCAGCAATCGGTACTAACTGATTAAGTGCCGTTAACCTGGGAGGTAAACACTCAGTATCTGAAGGGAGCCTACAGGAGAGCTGGGGAGGGACTCTTGGTCAGGAAGTCTAGTGATAGGACAAGGGGTAATGGTTTTAAATTGGAAGAGGGGAGATTTAGATTAGATATTAGGAAGAAGTTCTTTCCTGTGACGGTGGTGAGGCACTGGAACAGGTTGCCCAGAGAAGTTGTGGATGCCCCATCGCTGGAAGTGTTCAAGGCCAGGCTGGATGGGGCTTGGAGCAACTTGCTCTGGGAGGAGGTGTCCTTCCCCATGGCAAGGGGGTTGGAGCTCGATCTTTAAGGTCCCTTCCAACTCTAACCATTCTATGATTCTATATAGCAGAACCTTTAGAGTACTTATGTTTTAGGGATCAATCCTCATCTTGACTGGAAACAAATAGAACAGGAATGTAAGCTGTAAAATGGATACAGTTCTTTTCCCAAGTGTTGTCCCAGTTCAATGGACTCTGGGTAGGGAATAAAAAGGCTCCTAGCTGAAGGATCTTGTTTCCTTCAAGGGCTTAGACTAATGGCTTTGGTACATACAGCAGAATTAATCTTGTTTTGTGTGTGTGAAACTGTAACACATGATATATTTTAATTGCTATTTATAGTAAAAAGATAGTGAATGTAGTTCTTGATTAACTTTATCTTCTAATGATGCTCAGAGACTGTGTAGTCTCAATATAATTTCCCAGCAAAATCCCTCAGTCTGTATAAAGTGGAATCTATTTTTATTGCAGTGTAAGTCATATGTTGTTAATGATTTATTATACAAGCTTCTAATTAAAAAACCCAATCCCTAGCAATTTGCAAAATGATAAAACACAGTGATGCCTGTGGTTTTGAGGAGATAAATAATTTCCTTACCAGTCTCTTTTCAGAAACTCCTTTTGGAAACAGTTCTTACTCAGCGACAGCACCTTCATTAGTGGTTAGGGTACTGCTTCTCAGTTTTTTTGCAGTGTGGGCAAATTTATGTGAAAATTATTAGAAATCTATTGCAAATTGTCTGTAAGTGCAATATTGTAGAAATAAGTGAAAAAGGAGATTCTTCACCTGCAAACAGCTTGTTTGAAGTGCTCTTGGAAATGTAAAGATAGTCTTATTTTTGTTTTTCAATACGTATGCTAATATGGTAACAAAATACGGACTTGTATGATTTCTCTATCATCTAATGTTTTATTTATCAGTCATCCAGTATATTTTTTCACGATGAAAAAGGGTGCTTTAAAATAGTTGTGAGTAATTGGAAGAATACTGAGGAATCATTGTTTGTTTACAGAACGGGAGAAACAATCTCCAGATCTCTACAAAGATATTTTTTTTTATTGGTTTCTAATCAAAGGACTAGATATTGTTAGTGTTCCTGTATACGCACATACCTTATTACATGTCAAATGTTTTGCAAATTGTCACTTGAGACAGTGTATTCATAGCAAAAGTTATTTGTAGAGTATGTGTTTCTGTCCATCCTGGTTCTCTCTTCTATACAAATCAAAGTTGGCTTTCAGAGCAGGGTTGTTACTTGATGGATTTCTGATGCTTCAGATGTAAGGAGCATGTATAGACAAAGTGCATGTATTTTTCTTAACTATGTTTGTGCTTGGCGTGTTGTTTTCCTCTGTTTTCTGGAAGTAACAGTATAACTCATGTATGTAAAGCCAAATTGACTCTTCCTTTCTAAGTTTGTATTCTCTCACCTTTCTCATTTAGTCCTAAAATTCAAAAGTGGTTTTATTTTATTTATGTGTTTGTTTGTTTATTTTTAAAATCTGGTAGATACAAGACCTTAAAGGGTGCCATTGCTGATATATGTCCACAGATATCTATAAATGCATATGCATGTGCTATGGCACAATGTGGTATGTACGCACTAGGTAGATATTGTTTGTATTGAGTACTCTTGTCGCTGCTGCAAATGGCACGCAGTTATTACTACTTTAGGCCTCCGTATGTGGGAGAATGGTATAGCGAGTTCTTGGGTAGTAACTATTTTTAGTGTAGCAGGTGAGTGTGGGAAGCCACTCACAGTAACAGGCCAAATTCTTTTGCTTTTGTTAATGCTGTGTGGGACCTCCGGCGAGACTTGCAGATGAAGTGTATTGCTCATTACCAGAATGGATGGCAGAGCCTGACCCCACAATTTGTATAACGGTACTAACTCCCGGTTCACTTCACCAAAATTCAGCATTACAGTTAAGGCAAGCCTATAGAGACTACAGGAATGTCCCCGCTCTTTTGGAAGAGTGCAGAGGCAGTATTACATTTTCAAGGCGAGTACTGAGATAATGGCACCACTGAAAATAAAACCCCGAGACCTAATTAAAAGTATAAATTTAGGATTGAATTGCTGGTTTGGGTATTTTCCTTTTTACTGCCTGATTCCAAGTTCTGAGTGAAAAGGAAAAAAAAAAAAAGTTGTTTTGTTTTTTTTTTTTCCCCCAGGAAAATTCTAGAATGAAATGGAATAATGATCAAGGATACGTATTTCTTTTTAAAAAACCCAACCTCCTCCCTTTTATATTCGCCAATGTCATGATTAAAAAATATTTCTCTGGATCATATGGTATGCTATGGTGTTACTGTTTAAGAATAATTGGCAGCCTCATATATAGTAGTGCAAAAATAACAAGTATGGAAATCATCCCACTTTAATGCATCTCTGTCTGGTTTGAGTTCTTCCCACTATTTCTACTTGTTAAATATATGTTTTCAGTTTCCTCTGCTAATAATTGCATTTTCCCTTTCTATTTTTCCCATGGAAAAAAAAATAGAATCAATTCTAAAACAAAATACTTCCACTGACATCTTGTAATGCTTCTTAAATAATAATGTTTACAACTGCAGTGGATGAGAGGATTTAAACAGGTGAGGGAAAACTTAATCCAGTGTAAATCGTCTTGAACAATTAGTTGTGTATCTGATATGAGAAGAGAAAGCCAGAGGCATAGCATGTTCCTTTCATTTCTGTAATACACTGTAACATACATGTTGAGATCTGCATTGTAAAAAAACCAAGCTTTTGAAGACTCATGCTATTGTGGCTCCCTTTGCAATAGTAATGGCATCTTTATGTCGTCCAAATGAAAGCCCTGACTGAATAAGTTCAACACAATTTTCAGTGTTAGGGGAGTTATTCTCATGAAATGAAAAATAAGCTTTGCATATTTAAAGATTATTAAATCCATCCCACTTCTACAAGGTTGTTTACTAGGATAGGCAAGGTGAAAGTTGGAATAGACGGTAAAGGCAATTGCTAAAAATAAAGGGAAGAAAGTATCTTGGGGTGAGGGGCAGAAGCTGCAGGGTGAAATTAGAGTGAAATTGAGAGTGTGGAGAGATTGTGCGAACTTGGAGAACTGAGAACATTCTGGCTGACTGTGGAAGGAAAGAGGAACTTCACTAAGTTGCACGGGGAAAAATTGATTTGGTCATGGCACTGGGAGAGAAATGGAGGAACAGAAGCAGGAAAGCCAGCTCATGCCCTTGTCCAGCTGGGGCAAAATTGGATCTTGAATCCTGATTTTTCTGTGTCTTTGCTGATTTCCACAGCCAGCTCCTGGAGCCCTTGCGCTTCATTTGATTAGCTGTTTTTGAGAAATTGATTATACATAGGGTTTGGAATTCAATGGAGATGTGGAAGATATTTCAAGATTTGCAAGTTCTCACTTTTAATCAAACAGCAGGAACTTGCTGCAAAGAAACAGGCACTTAAACATATTTAGTAGAAGTGAAGTCTTCAAGGTATATGGGGCAATATTTGGCATTTTTAAGGTATTAGCTGATTAGTATAGTACTACATGTTTTGTTTCAAGAAAAAAATACCAACTGTGAAGCACTTCAGGAAGAACAATAAAAATCAGTATGGCCTTAAAAAGCATGAAAGAAGATTTGAAGAACCTGGGTTTCCTTAGCCTGACCGTGGAGACACACTGTAGTATGTAGAAGGCTGCTGCAGCAAAAAAGACCAGTTTCTTTCTTATATTGCCACTGAATTGGAAAAGAAAAGCTTATGGGACAATATTAAGAGGGTCTTAAAAACACCTACCTGTAAAATGCTGGGGATAATGAAGCAGTGGAACAAAACGGTCTGGTACATTTGTGAAATATCTATTATCTGTATGTAAGAACAAGGTGAATATCTGACAGGAAATACATGTATGCAGCTATTACTGCTGTAGGACTGAGTGGTGGACTAGAAGACCTCATGAGATCTCTTCCAATCCTTTCATTCTGTGGCAGGGACTCACTCTTGTCTTTATGGAAAGACTGTTCTATAGATGAGTGATATATTAAGCGTAAACTGAGGAGAAAGGAGAAGTTTATCTGGATTATAAATGTTGATACTTTCATTAAAGCTCACCTGAATCTTGAATTTACTATAAACTTTTACTACAAACACATCCAAAGAGTATATTAAAAAGATAGATGAAATTCATCCAATTTTGTGATTGCCAGCAGGTTTTAAAACTATACAAGAATATAAAATGTAACACTATTTATTAATTTATATCTGCAAAATATTGATCTTAAATGCTTTGCATATTTAAAGATTATTAAATCCATCCCACTTCTACAAGGTTGTTTACTAGGATAGGCAAGGTGAAAGTTGGAATAGACGGTAAAGGCAATTGCTAAAAATAAAAGGAAGAAAGTGCTTTTTAGCCTTCATGGAGTCGTGTTGACTTTTTAAAGAGTATAGGAGTTTATAGGAGTCTCTCTGTGAGAAGTTCCAGGGTTCCAGGACAAGTTTCAAGCACTTTGTAGCTGTCACATTCAAAAACACCAGGAAGTATTGCATGTTTGTGTTGATTTTTGGAGAGATATTAGGATCCTTTTTTTTTTTTTTAAAAAAAAAATAATTGTATTATAGCATTTAAACTACCTTTAAATGAAGAAAAACTGATCTGAAGCCACTGTTGTGAGGAATTGGTCCAGATATCAGTTACTAACAATTGGGCTAGATTCTAGAGGCATTCGTAGTCACTGAAACTATATAAGGATGGGAAAAAACCTGAACCCTGCTATTAGATTCTGGCACAAATAGAAAATAGATACTTAAACTGTAATTAGTCTGGCAAACTGTGTCATTAAATTTGATAGCAAAATGCCATGCCGTTTCTAGAGAAGAAGATCATATGTACATGTAAACTTCCTTTTCAACATCTGAATATGTGCAAGGGTTTTATTTTGGAAGTAAGCAGTGATCAGCAAGAATGTGATGTCATATCAAATCTTTCCCAGTGAAACACTGAAAACTTGGTGGTGGTTGTGTGGTGTTAAAGATGTTTATAGTGTTGTAAATATCAATAGGAAATAAGGGTACAATCAAGGAGATTGTGTATCAAACCATAAGTGCTTTAGATTCTTTTATTTTATTGTTACTGACCAGTGGTTTTCATATTTTTTCTTTATAGAATCAAAGAATATAATCCACAGGGGGAAGAACAGAACTTCATGATTGTTTCTGGTTCTCAAGCATTTTAATTTTGGGGTTCAGGAAAATGCTACTGGTAAATTTCAGTAATTGAATTTATGGTTTTAGAATACAAATTAGAAATAAAAAAGGGCTGCATTATATTAATGTGCTCAGTATTTGTAAGATTCAATAAAATTTTCAATTTTGTGTTTTGTTAGTGGACTGAAGCATCAAGCTTCTGAATACTAAGATGCAACTATTTCATTCTGTAAAGCTATATTTGTGTTGTAAAATGAAACAGGAAAAAATATGTAATATCAGGGTAAGATGCTACGGTCTTTCCTAGATCTGATTGGACCAAAGATGCGATTGTTAAATTTGTGCTAGAATGTATTTATTCTAGAAAGAGGATTTTGCTTTCAATATCCATCCATTTACCTACGTACCTACCTATCTGTATTTTTGACAATAGACAAACAGGAATTCTATCAGTTGTACTGTTAAAATTCAACTAAGAAAAATATTGGTGTCTTTCCTTACAAAGTAAGATGTTGACTTTTTCACTGAAAACATACAGAAAAGTAGGAGAGCTTTCTATGTGGAAATAAGCAGCATAATGGTGTCTAAAATCAGCTTGAGGAGGTTGCCAAAATTCCCATGTGACAATCAATGAAGTCTGATTGCAGCTCTAGAAATGTGCATGTTTTTTTAAGGCCCAACTCAGTAGAGTTGAAGATGTCATTCTCATTCTTGTTTAACTATTTCATCTGCTTATCTCATAAGACATAGCCTATTGCAACAGCTGCAAAACAAAAGTGAATCTTGAGCTTTTAGCTAAATCCATAAATTGTACGCCCTGCTAAATGTAGGGAGTTGATATTTTACATTTGAACTGCAGCTAAGTGATGATAATAATAAAACTAGAATTTGAATGGCAAGTATTAGCTGTTCATTTGCTCTAGAGATTTGTTCTTTAGCTTGGGGTTTAAGGTTGAGCTTATACATAACGCTATTCCCAAGGATGGCTAAATACCTGTGCAGAAGTGGTTGAACCACTGTTGTCCCTCTTGACAAAAAAAATGTCACCTGTTCTGCCCAAGTGGGAAATAGATGAAGTTTGATATCATCTCCTAAGAATGCAGAACAGTTTTTAATACAATTGCACTACTAAGTGTCTCAACATACTGGGAAATAGATGAAGTTTGATATCATCTCCTAAGAATGCAGAACAGTTTTTAATACAATTGCACTACTAGTGTCTCAAGTACGTTGATGCAAAACTGAAAAGACTGCAAGTTTATGATCTGAAAATTAGTAATGAAGAAGATATATTTTCCTGGTATGCTCTATAGTATGACAAATGAAACAAAAATTTTAATTTCATTTTACCTGTGGAAGAGTGGGCATTTCTACCTTTGATTCCATGGAAATGTGCATAACCTGTATCCTTTTTCAGAAAAATTGGCATGCTTTAAGAAATTCTTTTAATCATTTTTGTGACCTATTTAATTAGGTAAGTACCAAAATAGAACCAGAGTGTCCCAGAACAGTACATTATTGTGCTGACAGAAGGGATATGGTATGCATTGGTGTTTTAAATGAATTTACAGAATAAAGGAGTGTTCCCTTCCACCCCCTCACCCTTAGATCTATGCAGCAGCTGCTGCCAGTCATCTTAATACTGTCCTCAGAAACAACCTACAGTTTCCAGTTCATTTGAGGCTACTGCTACCTTGCTTGAGACTCGCCTAAGTTCCAGAATTATCGTCGATACAAAAGCTCATGCAGTTTCTGCAAGTCTGCAGTGTTCTGAGACTTTTACATACTTTACTTTTTTGCAGAAAATTTCATAACTTAGGATGTGACCCATATTAACCATCTCCTTCACTTACTGTCATCCTGTCCCTTTATTTGAAGATAGAAGTGCTCAGATGTAAGACTTGACTGACTATATAATTATCTTTTAGAAACCTTCCACTTTATTCTGTTTTTCTTGATTGTGTTTTAGTGAAATACTTAACTATGTCCACTTGTTTTTATTGCAACATTATAATTGTTTTTGAAATTAAATGTGGCAATGAGCTGTAAAAGCACTCATAAAGCTGTTTCATATTCATCCAAGAATCTTCTCATGTAGAAATTCTAATGTGGTTTTTTTATTTCCTAATTTTTTTTTTTAAAGGAAATGTCTGGATGAATCCAGAATAGGTGAATATAGTCTCAGAAATAGTATTAAACAGTCCAGAGGCCTTCATGCTTATCCTTACCAGTTTCCTAGAAAGAAGCTTTTTCTGTAGCCATCCAGCTGGCTTTTTTCATTAAAATCAAATGTGCCTCTTGTGTTTGGAATAACTCCCCACAGTCCTCATCTAGTAGGGAAATGGATTGAGAAAAACCGTGCTACAGAATACCCACTGAAACCTCACGTTGACTCACAGGACTTTGCTCTAAAATGACATTGAAAGAAAAGGTTAAAGAATTTTGAAGTAACTTATAAGAAAAAAGTCATTTTCAGTTTTAGGGAGAATGAAATGTGGGGGTTTCTTCTCTCCATTCCCCCCGTTCCCCCGCGCCCAGTGATCTATAGTTTGATTGCATTTGTTTCACTTCGTCTTGCCTAAAAGTTTAGGACTCTGCCTGCCATATCTGAATTGATTTACTTTGGCCACTAAAGACATGACAATTTTCTTCTGTTCACTCAGCCAGAACTAAGAGTAGGTGAGGAGTTTCCAAATGCAAGCCAGGATTGCCCAGAGCAGCAGAAAACTGCAGTTATATCTGGAGTGGAGAAACACAAGAAATAAATGTGCAAAAACCTTCTAGTTCTTCACTGACTACTTGTGAACTATATTTCTCTTTTTTCTTTCCCCCCTCACCCCGTCCTCCCTCCACTTCTCTGTCCAGTGCTTCTATATTGGCCAAATTTGGACAAAGATAACAGAAGCAGAAAATATTTTTTGCCTTGCAAAAATCACTAAAGACTGCATGCATTAGCAAGATGTGCAGCCGACAAGCGGATTTGTGGAGGAACAGAACTGATTGAGAGAACTGGATGTCTCCAGTGTACCCGTGATGAGGGGTTCACTTTGGGCTAGTTTCTGCCACAGAAACCATGTTACATTAGCAGTTACAGTGAAATGTATGTGGGAACAGGGTTATAGCTCATAAGCCCTGATATATTACAGCCAAAAAACGCCAAATCCCAAAGCTGCCTTACCTTACCTCCTTCCCCCAAATTTCTCCATAAATAAAAAAAATGTTAGTGTATGTATGTCTATGAAAAAAAGTTAAGCTGGAGAGAACAGATAGAACTTCTTAAAACAAAATCTTCGAAAGAAAAACGTGGAAGTACTAAAGTGAAGACATCTAGTTTTACATGTCTTTTACACATAGATGTGTAAAACTCGATTGAATTTTTTTTGTTTGTTTGACCTCTGTTTATTCTTGTGTGAATGACAGATCTGTATTATGCAGTCTTGTGCACGTTCATACCAGTTGTGTGTTTTGGGTAGTTCAACACAAAGAATGTAGGTTTTGATGAAACATCCAATGTAGGATCTGAGAAAGTCTGGTGGGAAAGTCTAGTGTTCTTGTTCTGAAACCATTTTTTTTTATCTTAAGGTCTATGATTCCAGACGTGATCTTGTATTTAGAGCAACTGGTCATGTAAAAATTCTGATTAGTGTTTCAATGACAAAGGTAACCTTTACGAAACCAGTTCTTGGTGACTCTTAGCCGATTGAAACTGCTAACTGTGGCACTCATGAGAAATTATTCATTATTTCATGTTTACTTGTGTCTATCTGTTCTCCCTTGACTTACATACAAAAGATGGCTGTAGAAAAAGCTGCTGTGAGGTAGGTAGTGCTGAAGCCTTCTCTTCTAATTCCTTAGTTGCATGCGTTGACCTTACATAAATGAGAGGTAGGTTTACCCTTGATAAAATTGGGGTAATCTACTTTGTGCTCGGCATCACATAGGAATAAACACAGTAGTTTGTTACAGCATGGATAAGATATTGTAAATGACCCACCAAGTTTGGGTGGTTGTAATTTTTGTTTTGTTTTATTTTGTTTTGTTTTGTTTAGGCAAAGAACTGTGTTAATCTTTTGGGATGAGTGTCATATTTTGGTTCTGAGTGGATGTAGGGTCTCTCATGAGGGGTCTTGACCCGTGGCTGGCTACTCATCAGGAGCTAGAAGAGTACATGTACAATTAATAATTTTATTTTTTTTTCACTTGAATGCAAACAAGTAGATTTCTGGCAGTGTAAAAATAACAGAATCTACTGCTTTTTTGCTAGTTTGTTGTTCTCCTGTTTACTCATGGAAATTACAGAGCTATTGCAGCATAACTATTACAACTGTAATCATATAAAGTGCTTGCTGTAAGAGTGCAAATAATGATAGTTATAAATTGTGAATGGACAGAATTAAAAGCACCTCTTAGTTTGTGCTTTGATTTCTAAATTTTTTTTTTAATTTTCTTTTTAGACTGATGAAACTTTAAATTTTCTTGACACAACAAGTAGCAAATTTTGTAGATTGGGGAAGTGCTGTTTTATGGGTATGAAATTAAAAAATTCCAGAGGGTTATGATTGATCTCATTCAAATGCTGTAACTCAGAGACTGTTATTTTGCTATTTGCCATACTTTAATCTTTGAGTCTCAAATTTTTCATTTCGTAGTTACTGCTGAAATAACTGTAGGGTACTTCCATTATGAATATTCATTGAAAAGTAAAAAATATCATTAAAATAAGTCAGGCACAACTGTTTTGAGCAAAACCAAAAGAATGGATAAATGGTCTGTGCAAACTGTGGCACAGTAGTGTTAATGTATTACAGTAATAGTACAGGTTTTAATAACTCATTTTATTACTAAAAGTGATATATTTTAGTAATGTATAAAATGGCAGTAAAATATGTCTGCCACTGATATATTTTATATAGGAAAACAATATTGATTTATAAATTATGAGTGATTTAGGTTTTGTTTTTTTTTTTTTTGTGACTGTAATATAACTGATGATTTTCCTGGTAACATTTCATATTTTTCTTGCAGGCTTTTCTTGTATACTATGAAAGGGTGTGGTGTTTGTATCCATATATATGTAAATATGAAAATATATTTCGTTCAAATGGAATCTTATTACAGATTTCTGCTTGGTGGCAAATATTCAATTCAAACATTTTCAATTTCCAAGAAATACACGGGTAAATAAATTTTCCTTTGGTTTTGTTATTAATACTCTGTTTTAGTATTAGTTGTACTCTGTTTGAATTATCTAAACCCAGGCTTTGTTTTGAATTGGCAGGTACTTAGCACTTTCTAATGACCAAACCTTCAAGGCACTAAAATCACATTGAGATTCATTACAATATTCTAAGCCTTAAAGCAGCTTCCAACAAATGCCTTTAAAAATGTGGTATGAAAAAAACTAACAAAGTCTTTTTCCTTTTCTTATTTGGAATGGGAAAGTGACTCAATCCACAGTCAGCAGTTGGATTCCTTAACAAAGTCTCAGTTTTCAAGTATTTCATTTTAAGTATCTTGATTGGTTGAGATGAGACTGCAGGCTATAAGAAAGTTTCCATCATTTTCTTGATTACCAATGAGTTTTGAAAATGAGCAATCCAAGACATACTTGTGAGTATAATAAAAAGAAGAACATTCAGTATCAAATAATTGTTGTCAACTTTTATGTTTCTGCAGTCTTGCAATCTTGTAGCTTCAACACCATGAAAACACCCACATTCTAGATTTTTTTATTTAAAAGGTAAAAATAAAACCGGCAAGATTTTAGCTCTCATGGTAGAGATGGAAAACGTGAAAACATCAGTCCTGAATGACAAAAAGGGAAAAATAATCTGATATGTGCTTCTTTTTAAAACTCATCTTTTGAGTCCATCTCTCTTGATATTTTAGGTGCTACTGCTGGCTCTAAGTAACCTTTTTCTGTAACAAATTTCACCTCTCCCTAGGGTGGTTTTTTCTCAGTTTTTTGAGGTGCTGGTTGTCCAGGTTGTGCTCCTTTGGGATTCTATGCTCTAATCGGGTGTTTCCTCCTGCTTCACAGAAATTTATGTCAATGTTTAAAAGGAAGTGAAGGTTAAGTGGCTGATGATGTAGGCACAATATAAAAAAATCTAGAGCACCTTCTGCATATTTTTGTTTTCAAGACCAAGGAATATTAAATGTTATCTGACCTGCCCACAGCTTTCATATGGTAATGACAGTCACCATCTGGAACGGTCTCAGGTAATGTCATTGATGATAGCACTGAGTGCTGGCAACCCGAGACTAGGCTTTTCCTAAGCTTTCAATTTTAGGACTCAAAACCTCGATCATATTTTGAGGTTGTGTCATTCAGCATTTCTTGATTTACAGGGAAATAGTTTCTGTTTAAATTGAAGCTATGTAGATTACAAGTTGTTCTGGAAATGAGGCAATTTGGGAAACAGAGAATATGACACCATGAAAAAATAAAGAAAAGGTCAATACAGAATAAATCCTAACTATTTCATTATAGCGGAAATAGTGAATGTCAATAAAATTATCAATTGCTAAGTTAAAAACAAGCAAGAAGAACTTTCCCAGGAAGTGTAGAGTTCAAACGCAAAACTTAGTAGTGTGGGATATTGTGGCAGCCACGAGTGTAAATAGGTTAAAAAGGAATTAGGTAGTTAAGCACAATGATCCTAATCAACAGATGCAATCACCGGCTTAGGAAACCCTTAAAGTGCTGATTACCAGAAACTGGAACTGAATACCAGAGGCAAGATGATGGTCATTTGCTAATAGTGGGGCAGCTTGAAACAAGATCCTGCATTTCAAAGATTTCAAGAGTTCTGCTTTTGCTTTCCTTTCCGAGTCCGTGAAATAGGGTTTGTCATTGTAAGCTTGGCAGCGGTGTGTTACGTCTTGGATGTTTTTGTGGAAAGAGAAATAATTCTCTTTGGACTTACCAATGACTTCTTCACCTATAGATGAGATCATTTAAAAATAGCAGCTGATCCAAAATGAGTTGGGGTTGCCCATGCACTGTTGTTACTTTCTTGTGCCAGAGATTTTTTTCTTTGTGATCATTGTAGTGTGGGTTTTTTTTTTTTTTTTTCTGTTTGGTGGTGTTTTTTGTTGTTGTTGTTGTTGTTTTGTTTGTTTGTTCAGGAGAAAGATGTTCCTGGTTGAGGAGTTTCAGACATAGGAAAATGTAGCACTTGTCAAGTGTTTGCTTTTTTAGCAGTGGGCAGCAATGACCTGGGAGAGGTCTGTCAGACTATGATCTTGCTGAATTCAGTAGCAAAGTAAGAAGCACCTTGTTCTGCTCTGCTCATGCATTCTTGTTTTCTTGCAAGCAAATGAAACATTTAAATGTGGACATCTTCACAGGCTTGAGAACTGCAGTCCTTCTTCCCCAAAGTACTTCCCTTTCCTGAAGTTTTGTGTTAATGTCATGGCTCCAGCTATTGTCACAGAACTGATTTTTTTTAAAATCCAGATTGCCTTCAAGCAATTTTGACAATCATTTTGAGTGTGTTGCCCAGCAATTCATAGGCTACAGATTGGCAGGACATGCCAAGTAGCTGATTTTTTACGATGGGTAAACAGTTGTATATTCTTTTACATTTTCAATTATGAACTTAGAAGAAGGGCACGGGGTTGCTACCAGGGAAAGTCATTGAAGGAGCTGATGATGGCTGCCAGGTGCTTTCACTTTAATGGTATTAATGGCAGGCTACTATATTAGATTTTGCTTGTATTCATTTGGTTACCAGGTGCATGTGATCCAATTGACGGGGCCCTAGGTGGCATCTAGTCTGTCTCTCCACTGCTAATCTGCTCACTCTCTTTGCACTTTCATTGTGTGCTTTACTTTGGCGAGCAAAAGAGCCCCTTGCCTGGATGATGGCAACAGGTGGCACTTGTGGTGGGAAAACAACATTGTAGCATGTCTGGGAGTTACAAAATTTGTTGGTTTCCTAAGTCCCCACTACTTTTGGTACTTCAGTTTTTGGATACTGAAGTTGAGGGATGTTTTTGGTCTCCATTCTGCAGTTTCACATAAGAGCATCACGGTTACTAGAGTCAAGCAGTATAGTCATGGACACTCTTAGTAAGGTCTATTTGTCAGATATATATATGCTCAATATGTTTGAAAATCAGCAATTCCCCCCTCTCCCCCATTGTTTTGACAGTACCACTGTATGCAAAATTCATGGTGGTTGTTTCACATATATCTTCAGGTGGATCAGGAGATACGTAAACGCAGGTTTCTAATTTAAACCATTGCAAATATTTAAAAATAACATTTATGTGGGGAAGCTAGAATAAAAATTGAATGCAACGAGAAGAGATGTTTATGAAACCTTTTCCTTGCAGGACTGGGTAAGACTAGGTGCTTTGTAAGAAGGAAATCTAGGAAAATATTCTCTGTTTCAGGATTAAGGAATTAAATTCTCAGTTTTGGATTGTGTTTTACTGAGAAACCAAGCTTGAATTCTATTTTAAAGGTTAATGCTCAGATTTAGAAGTTCGAGCTTAAAAAAAATATAATATTTCAGTCTCAGTCTCTAGGTTTGGATCTGATCTATGATAAAGAAATGTCCAAATACAGGAGCTTTTCTGTTCATATTTTTTGTTTTTAATTTGGATGGTAAGGCTTGGCCACATTTTGTTCAGGAAGGTGTCACACAGTGTACCTTGCCTGAAATCAATGGAATTACCCAACATTAATATTGAAAGCTGAAAACGGGATTTCTCTCTCTCAGAGTATTTCTATAGTAGTTTTACAGTTTACACAAACATGTAATAGCATCCTGTTTTCATATGCTAACATTTTAATCCTTTTCATTTTGTTTTCTGTTTTCCTGTTCTTCTTTGGTTTTGTCTTTGTCCATTGTGCCCCACCATCAGGAGTAGATTATCACTCTGTGTGACTGTGCAAATGGTTTTGTATAATACAGGTTTTCTAATCCTGACAGCTGAGAGCTACAACAGCAGCAATCTGAAATTAACTTAGAAACTCAGGATCCTAATCATTGGGTTTTGTGCTGCTTCAGCTGTCTGCACTTTCCGCCAACTAAACCAAGACCATATTACTTGCAGATGCGTAAGTGTGATAGGGCTGATTGATGAGTCAATTCAGGATTCATTCAAAGTTGAGATTCCAGCTGGGAATTGAAAAGGCAAGAAAGCCTTTCTTCCACATATTTATATGGAATATGTCAGAGAAGATGAGATCTAACTCTTGAAACTTAGAGGATATGTCCACAAATTTTCAAAGATATTTAGATGTCAAAAATACATGCAAGTTTCTCATGAGATTTAAAAAAAAAATTGTGTAATTATGTTTGGCGTGGTATTTTCACTTTATTAGACTCTTGGGCAACTTACCTGATTAAAACAAAAAAACCCTAACTGGTAATTCAATGCTACAGTTTTCTGACTAAATAACACAAAGTTAACACTAAACAAATGATATGTTAATAATGTAGAGTCACCTAAGGTGCTGTATAAACACAGATTGAATTCTTCTGGCTTTTAAAAACTGACCAGATGTATTAGATCTTGGTTTCCACTTCCGTATACTTGAAGTGTTATACTAATGAATGGGAATAGATCTCTTTGTTGGAAAATATCTAAAAATGTAACTGCAAAACAAGATGAAAATAAATTATTTCACTAAAATTACCTACAGCTCATTTAAATAATGTTTGTATTAATTTCGTTTTAAATTGATCTGCTTTGCTTAGGGCACAGTACAAAAGGGCAGAACCTGGAGAGAGAGCTACGCAGGCAAGATGCCTGTGGCAAAGTCTGCTGTACATTTGGTTAGTCAAATGCTTAAAGATGCTTGTTTCTCTAGGTACCTTTTAGCTTTCATCCCCTTCAGCAATGAGTCTGTTCTCACACTGTGTTTTCTTTGTCGTGTCTCTAATGGGATACTTTCTGCTGACTGGTTTTCATTTGGAGAAAAAAAAATTACTGTTTTCTCATTTAGTTCTTCATATAGTAAGATGTATAAGTCAGAGACAGCAAAGACATTCATACACTAAAATAGGAGTGCACTCTTGAGCATCCATTTTTTGCTTGAGAACATCTGGATCACTGTATCCAACATAGTAAAACTTTACGTAATTAGCATCTGTATTTCAAAATTCTTATTCTGGACAGAATGTAGGGAAATTTCAGGTCCTATTACTGAAATATAGTGTTGGAATTGCTGCTATAATTTGTACTGGTGTTTACTAAAATGGCTCATTTTGGGGTTTTCTAAAACAAACAGGAAAAAAAAATAGTGTAGAGGGAATCTATTTTTTATACCTCATGGTATTCCCTTAAAGCATGGGTGATCTAGTTGCAGTTTCTCTCCAGCGGCTGTGAGAGCACTTGAACGTGTATCTCCAACTTCCAAGGTGAATTAAATGATCCACCAAAGTGAATCACAGCTGGACCTGCTAGTGGACCATTATGGTGTTGTGCAGAAGATGGGGATAACTGGTGCATTGCAGAGGTTTCATATTGTTGCATAATGCATTGAAAAGGTTGCATAATGTAGTACATGTGAGTTGAGATTTTTTTTCTTGTTCATTTGCCTAATTAGTTTCTTTTTTATTCATGGAACTTTATCCAGTTACTATAGTAATTGATGGAATCTTCTTTCACTGAAGTCTTACAGTGTAATAGAGTGCTTTCTCTACATATTGGCCTATAAGGTTGTTTTGCACTGTTTTTTTTTTTATTATTATTTTTTGGTGTGGTTTTTTTACAAACAGTTTTTTAATGTGTTTCTTGCTAGCAGAGTTTTATTACTTTTGGGAGTTGTCGTGTTATAACTATAATTTTTATAAGCCTTTAGCAAAACAAGACCACTCTGCAGAATTTCCAAAGTGTGCTCGATTTGCCTGATCTACTGTGGGACTTCAGTCTAGCACCAGATTCTCTCCAGCAATGATTATTTTTCCACATCTTCCTCTAGTACTTAGTGATCTGCATTAGGAGATCACAGTAACGCTTTTGCACTATTCATGAACTGCTATTCATACTTTGGTCTATGTGTACTTGATTTGATTAGCATCACAGTCTTTAGTTAGAGTTGACTGTTAAGTATTTTGAAGAACTTGATCATGGGCCCAGGATGCTCAGAGTGACCTAAATGAGGATAATCAGAGATGGCAGGTAAAAAAAAGGGGATCACGTGCATGTATCATCAGATGCATTAAATTACAGTAATCTATCTAGATGGAGAAAATGTAATACTTTGACTGTAGTCAAATTTTGAAATGGAAGGAAAAGACAGCATTTTCAAGTTACTAATATATACTTTTTACATGCTTATCATGTTCATATTTTTAAAAAAAAAAGATAAAGTTTTTTTGCTGTTCATAATTTCACAACAGTTTATTGACTGTAGTTTCACAGTAGGAATGAAACATTGGCCTAATTATTATTCATAGAGGGAAAATATGGTCATTTTCCTAGCAGAAATACCAATGCTTTAAAAGAAAAAGATCTTCACATACCAAAGAATTATGTTCACTTAAGGAGCCAGAATTTTTTCCAACTAGTTATGATGGGAAAATGGATTTAATAGTCTTTCTCCCTCTGGAAAAGACTTGTTAAGGCTAAATGATATAAAGTTTCTGAAAATAGGGCAACTGTTATTAGAATAAATGACAAAAAATGTAGTGAAAGACATTTATCATCTAAATAATGTATTTTTGCTTGGAGGCTTACTTATATTTAGTCTCTGTGTTATAAATATCACAGTTGTAATTTTTCGGTAGAAGAATCACAGCAGTAATTGTTCTGATACACTAGTAACCGGGATTTTGGCATATTCCCCAGCACCCTATTATAAAATTTAGATGATGAAATATGAAGATGGAGATTGTTATTTTAATGTTGTATAAGTGATTTTGATGCTTATTAATTTTTAATGACATCTGAAAATCTCTGGAATATGTAGCTTTATCCCCTTATTTTTACATTTTATGACCATTCAAGAATAATTCCCAATTTAAATTTCTTCCTGAAATTTTAGACTTTTGTATACATCCTTGTAGAAATTTTTATTTATTTCCATTTTCTTGTCTTGTTGACGAGATTAGATTGATTTTCGAAATCATGTCACCTGTCAAGGTAGTTTTTCGCTCCTTATGTGGTTATTTCCTGCTAAGGAATGAACAAAAAAACCATCTGCTTGATGATTATTTCATTGAGTCTCTACCTGATTCCTTTAGGCCAGAATTGTTCTTACCCTTTGCAATTAAAAGCTAATTTAGTTGTGAGCCGTTGTCTGGGATATTAGTGAGGATATTTGCTTCCTGACAATACAGAGGATTTCTTTATTGTTTCTAGCAGTTATAGTAGGAAAGAGTCAGTTGTTACCTTGTGTTATTTTTCAGTCTAGCACTTCTGGGTGTCTGGAAAGTTGGGTTTTTCAGTTTAGTTTAATTTGTTGAGTTCCACAGTCTTTAATAATCTCATAGTTTGAAAGTTCATGCTGAAGTTTAACTTGTATTTTACGATGGAAAACTTACTCATGTTGTTTTGAATTATGCTGGTTTAAATAATCCTAAGTAATTCTCCTGAACCCTCAGTTTAAATAGTACTTTGTTATCATCTCTCCTTAACCCATTTAAGCTTTATGTTCATCTTGTCTTCTTTTTTAAATGAATACATTTGTCTACCACTTGATTGTCTGGATTTCATGAAACCTTTGGGGAGCTTTTGAATACACCTCTCTCTACCTGCTTAGGCTCTTTAAGCAAAATTCAGAAGATGAATTTCAAGAAATTAAGTCCTGGCCTACAACCTAAATTATTCAGATTTGTGAAATGCTTTCAGAATGCTCAAAAACAGTTAGCTCGCAAAGCACAGGCACTGGTAAAACGTGAACAGAAATGGAAGAGGGAGTGATCCATTCTTTCCTTAAAAGATTATTTGCTACATTTTAGTTGTTTTAGTAAGTATTGTGATGCTTATCATCTTACACCTGAGCTGCTCACGAGGATGTTGTCATATCATTGGCTCTCAAAAGCAGAACTATCATTCTTTTTTCACTGATTTAACTTATTCCAGAAAGGATGCTACATAATGGTGATGAGAGGCTCCTTGTTGGATTTCCTGGTTTCTTGTTATTAAGGTGGTTTTGTAAATTAGAACTAAAATTTCTTGCAATTATTTTGCATTGCTTAGCGGTAGAACAGTAACTCACTTCATTTTAGTTTATATATCATGGAAAATACATTGGGGAGGTACATCCTATGGAATTGATTAAAGTTCTGCTGTTTCGCCTACCTACAGGGCTTCTTAAATCAACACCCTATTTGCGTAATGGGACTCACTTATAATAAATCCTTTGCAAGCGACTATATTTAGGAGTGAATTGAGTGCAGAGAGAAAGAACTGGAAAGGAGGGTGCATGCACCAAGGGAAACAGGCAGTACAGGAACTCTCTTGGTAGAGCATTAATTGTGTTTGATGCTATTCATGCATTACAGGAAATGTTGCAAGTTTCTCCTGACAAAAGCTCTGTGGTTCCAGTGCCATGAATTCTGGAGGACAAACAAACCATAACCAAAAAAAGCTGTTTCTTTAGACACCTCAGTTAAATTTTAGGGTAAAGAACTCTACACAACAGTTGTGGTTCTTGGGAGTCTGAGTGTAACTCATGCTAATATGGTCTGCCCTGCATACTTACTGTGTTATCCTCTCTAAGTAGGTGTTTGTTAGTGCTGGGCAGTGGCGTGGTATGTTCTTGAAGGAAGTTTACTTGGGACTGAATTTTCTCAGAAAGGTCATAAGTACTGAGAGGTGAAAGACCTTGCAACTGAGCGCTCAGAAGTTGGTGTTAATAAGCTTACACTTAAGCGGTAAGCATTAGGGATAATAGTGCTTGTGAACCTCAGAGCCCATTGCAAGTTTGAGCCAATTCCAGCAGTTCTCTTCAGGCTTTGCCTGAAGGATAGCTGCCATCTTGGTGTGGAAAAATATGCTAGGGCAAAATTTGCTAATGTGATTTGTGTGTTTTTGACTGTGCGTGGATAAAATAAACCCAGAATTGGAGGTTCTCTGCTGAGCCTCTGCTAACTGGGTCCACAAAGGGGAGTATCCAGTTAGCCTGAACTCCTGGGCCAGCAGCTGCCACAACATCTTACCGGTGCACCAACACACCCAAAATCACCCAGGTGTCTGGCATTTGACTGAGCCAAATCTTCTAAGCTTCCTGGGCATTCATGATGGTTTTTGGCTTCATTTTCAGGTAGACTCCTGAACTTGGTGCAGGTGTTGGTGCTCACTGTAATAGTCTGGGTTGGGTGCCTCAGTGGGATGCCTAAGTGGCTGCCTCCTCCCACAGCTCCCTCACCCTCCTGTGGAAAAACAAGGCCGTGCTCATGGCTTTCCTTGTATCTGGGGTTAATATAATTATACAGGAAATGAGAAAGCCTGCGTTCAACTCCTTTCCCTTTTTTTTGAAAGGGTAAAAGCCTGTTTGTGTTGTTTGTGAGAAGCGTCACAACTGAAGCAGCTCTCACGCCCCTCTCCTATTGGGGCTGTTTTCTAGAGGTGTGGGAAGAAAGTGCCCAAATGCTTTCAGGTGGAGGAGTAAAAGAGGCCCTTCTAGGTCTGGGTGACTGCTGATCTGTCTGGATTGTTTATATCTGTTTGTATGTATGTGTGTGATTTTTTTTTTTTTTTTTTAATCTTTAAGCTTAAGACTTGCTTTGAATTGATCTAAGTTCTGTCCAAATTCCATTGCGAGTATGAGATTCCCTTTCTGAATCTGTCCTTCTCGGTCTTTTATGCTAGGATTCACTTTTTAATGACTCAGTACTGAGTTTAAGAAAAAAAATAAGTAGTTTGCTTTTGTCCTAAGTAGTTTACTGTTGCCAACATCTGTTGCCTTTGTTACAGTAATTATTCCAGTTGTCTTCTGAAGAAAGTACAGGCCTTTGTTTTGTTGAGAGCTCTAACTAGATTTTATTTATTTATTTTTTCTTTCTAAAAATGTGTACATCAAAATGCTTTCTAGGTTTGGTCATGACCTTTCAAATCAAGTGAAAAGCAGCAGGATAGGATATGGAATGAAAAAAAAATAAATCTTTTAATATAAGCCTGGAGTATGTTTTAATTGCAAGCAGAGCATTACATGGGCTGTATTCCCAGTGCCATGTATGTGTGTGTATGTATTTCCCACCATTTGCCCCATGTGATTAGGAGTTTAATTAATAATTTCTTGCTTCTCAGTTGTTTTTCGAAGTGAAGCATTTGATATGAAAGCCTTAATCTCAATTTTTGTAAAGTAAATGTAAAAAAAACTGGGAAAAAATGTTTGTATAATACAGAGAGAACAGGTAACTTGTGCAAATAAAATCGGATTTTTGTTGTTTTATTAACAACATTGACAATTAAGTATTGCTTCCTAGAATCTGAATATGTGAAATTCCAAGTGACAGCACATTGTTTATGGGCTTTGAAATGATACTTTCTTTGTTAGAGTGCCAGTACCTTTGGTATGTATTTCCTCTGTCACCTGAGGCTATTTTTCCAACACGTAACACATGTGATTTTTTTCTGCTTTCTGAATAATCAGCTTTTCCTTTTGCTCATTAAGCATAAAAATACAGCCAAGGTATTAACACAATACAAGGTATTAACAGTGACCAGTCTCTAACAAATACTAAGAACTTTTTGTCTATTACCTAATTAACATACTTTAATTAGTTCACTACATTTAATGAACATGTTATGTAAAAGTCAACATTTTCTACCTTCAGGATAACCATGATATTCAATCTAATGTGTCAGACTGGACTGTATGAATAATTAATACAGTATATATTTATTAGTTTAGTATATGGACTAACTTGACAGACTGGGTAGAGGGGTGGTGCTCAAGGTGGGGGTGTCAGGCAGCAGCCTGATGGGAAAGAAGCAGGAGGAGCATCCTGGGAGGGCTCTTTCTGGGGAGAAAAGAAAGCATGAACCTGAACAGAAATCGGGACCCTGCTGATGCCAGGTGTCCATGAGCCTGTCCAGGGTCCCCTACTAGGAGGAAGCAAAAGAAATCTTTGGCTCTGTCATCTTCTTTTTGCGCCTTTCACCGCCTTTCATTGCTTCATTGGAAGCACTGGTTCAAACCAGAAGTGCTTAATAATTCATATAAAATGCCAATACATATATTTAAAAATCCCTGCACTTGGGCTATTAAAATCATGGAATCACAGAATCACGAAATTGTCAGAGTTGGAAGGGAGCTCTAGAGATCATCTAGTTCAACTCCTCTGCTAAAGCAGGATTGCCTAGAACTCATTACTCAGGACTGCATCCAGGAGGGTCTTCAAGATTTCCGGAGAAGACGACACCACCACTTCCCTGGGATGCCTGTTCCGGTGCTCTGTCACCCCCACCCTAAAGAAGTTTTTCCTCATATTTGAATGGAACTTCCTATGTTCCAGCTTGTGCCCATTGCCCCTTGTTCTGTCACTGGGAACCACTGAGAAAAGTCTGTTTCCTTCCTCCTTCAAATACTTGTAAGCATTACTAAGGTCTCCTCTCAGCCTTCTCTTTTCCAGGCTAAAGAGTCCCAGCTCTCTCAGCCTTTCCTCATAAGGAAGGTGCTTCAATGCCTTAATCATCTTTGTTGCCCTACACTGATTTCTCTGAGTAGTTCCCTGTCTCTCTTGAACTGGGGAGACCAGAACTGGAAGATAATTGTAGAACACTAATTTTTTAAGCTGCTTCAAAAATAAATTTTAAAAAGAATATGCTATTTTAATTCTTCTGATAGCTGCCTGAACTTCAGTATGCCTTGGGTTATGAGAAATGAAATTATGTACAAGAAAATCTACAAAACTGCAAAAAAGGTTGAGCTGAATGGAAACAGACCTGCTAGTGTGTTCTCTCTAACCAGAACGGCCTGTTGTGCTTGGTAGTGTATGAGAATTTTTGGCTTTCTGAATATCTGAGAGGCTGGGGGTCAGTCAAGCTTTGGCATTGCTTTGTGCACCATTTGGATGGAGTTCCCAGTGCTCCAAAATATCCCGTATGATTAGGACGACACATGAGAATCTCTCTATAAAGCTTGAGATTGCCTAAAATTTCTGTTGAGCAGACCCAAAGGCTTTGCTTACCTTACTAGTAGCAACAGTGATGGACAGTGTAAAGTTCCACATGGAAATAATGCAATCTGGCTATAAACATGAGTGGCTGTAACGCTTCACACAAAGGCTGATGGCTTGGAAAATAAGCTTAGATATAGGAATGTCAAGTTGGTGGAGGAACTTGAGAGCAAGAGCAAGGGAAAGCAATGCATTCTTCTTGAAATAGGTTAGGATGGTGCCATGAATGAGAGGTTTAGACTTTTACTTACAATGCCTTTTTTAGGCATTGTATTCTTGGGACAGGTAATGAGATGAGTACATGGAGCATCTGTTTCAATAGAGAACTCATTCCTTCTACTCAGACTAATGCTGTTTCTCCTGAATAGTGGAAGATATTTTTTGGGTTTCAAGTTGAGAAAAAGCCAATGGGCCCAGATAGAATACTGCCTTAAATTCAAGATCTGTTTTGGTTTCTGTTGCCACCTTTCTCTCTTCCTTGTCAAGCGAATGAGTGGTTTCTGATGAGTCAGAATAGACTGTATATAAGCCTATGGTCTAGTGACTGCTGGAGGCTAAGTGAAGTAGAGAAGTAATTTAGAATAAAAATGAAATATTTATGAGAATTTTCTTTTTATTATATGGTCTGAACTGCTTTTCTTGGCTCATAATGCGAAGTACTGTCTGTTGCATTAGCATGAGTTATTTCTATTGCCTTTGTCCTAAATACTTCTGCAGTCATGGAGTGAATTTTGTAATTTTTTTGTTGCTAATTACTTTCTTGAATGAGTTACTTATAGGGATTCATGTTATAGCTGTGGGATTCACGGTAAACTGGCTTTTGTGTGAGTTGTGTGATTAAGAACTATAATAATGAGGAAGAATTAATGAAATAAAAGCTAGAGGTCTCTCATCGCCTTGCTGCCAAGTGAGTGCTGCCATATATTTGTTTTCAAAATGTTTGTTTCCTTTGTAGAGTAAGGAGGAGGCTGCAATTGAGATTTACATTGTCTCTGGCCAGCAATAGGAATGTGCTGGAGATCGTTGAAATGTTCAAAACTTTTACTAGTAGTGTGTGTCAGGTACCATATTTGAATGATTATTTTAATGATTCTGATTTTCCATGCTATTCTCTTTTGAGTTTGCACACAACACGGAGCAAGTTAAACTGTCGAGCTTGACCTTAAAATGAAAAATGGGGTTGGTGACTTGATGAAGAATCATTATGTAGAAGGGAAACTGTAGGAAACTGTATAGGGGTTTGAGTATAATCGGATTTTTGAAATAACACAAGTATTCCTGGATTGTATCTGCAATGGAATTTGTGGTGTCATGTATTATCTTGAAAGGCAGTCAAGAACTAGAAAAATAGATTTGTGAGGAACTAAGACAAAGAGTATTTCTTAACATGAAGTTAATGAGGTTATACTACCAGTAATTTAAAACTAATTTGAATCTTCACTTCTGAAAACTCTACCTTTTAGTAATTTGTCTGAAAAGTCTTCAAATTAATGAGTGTGCCATTTAATATTTCATTACCTTTTGGAGTTTTGTAATAAAACTAGAAGTAAATCCAAAACTTGAAGTAGTGTCTTAGATTTCAAATAATTTATGCAAAATAAGCTTGAAAATTAAAATATTTAGTGTTACTGCAACTAATGTCTTCATGATGTTATTACCTCATTACAGAGTTACAAACAGCAGGCAGTTACAATTTGCATTAGTTTCCTAAAAGTTTTTTTTTTTTTTTCCACAATAAACTGCATTAATAATTTTTAACTTAGAAGGCTTTTACCTTAAGTCAATCCAAGAACCAAAATAATTTAAACTGTTTTCTGCGTTGGTTGTAATACAGTAGCGTGGCTCCATATTCATCTAAGGTTTTTAAATTACCTGATATTCAAGACTTCAGTGTATGGCATGATATGGCTAAACAAGTGATAAAGTGTGGCACTAAGTACAATTTTTTTATTGCATTGATAGCAAAAGATTGCTTTCTGTAGGATGTGTACAGCCTTTTATCCAGCTGAGTTTTGAAAGTCCCAGAAGCTAGCACCATTTCCCATGTGAAACTTTCACAGGTGACATAGTTCAAAGTTGTTTTTTAACCATGTACATTTGTGAATTTCACAGTATTAGATGTCAATATTTCTTCTAACAAAAAGAAAATAGCATAATGTTTTTGTATCAAATTAGGAAACGTTTTTTGGAATGAGAGCATTTATGCCTCTGAGACATACATTTTAAAGTGGATGTTGGAGAACGAGGGAGAGAATAGAAAACCCTATCACTGAGTAGTTCTCTGATGGACTGATGTCACATCTTTTTATCAATACGAATTTAGCATTGCTATGGGTCTTCATTTAGTTCCCGAGTCTGGTTTGGGAACTCAGTAATCAGGTTTTGGTTCAAGTATGTGTGGTAATGTCTTTTGAGACATTTGAGATAGCACAGGCTGAAGCTGCATGTCCTCTGAGGAATACCATAAGGCTGCTAGACAACTGTCTTGTGGTGAGAATGCCCTTGCTTTATAGTTACCCTTTTCTCTGAAATTTATATGGAAATTGGCTCACAGCTGTAACCTAAGAGGAAGTTTTAAAAAGGGTTTTGAGCAGGGAGAGATTTTGGGGCCATGTAGTGACTGCTTGCTTGCAGAAAGAGACTGACATCTTTTCTTTCTCACTTGCTCTTGGAATTCCTTCCAAACTCATCTGTTTCTTTTTTTCTCACCAACTTAGAAATTGGTCAGTTTCTAAGAGGGCAAGGTGGCCTGAAACAGGGCTGTGCTGATGGTGGGTGCATGGTCGTCCTGCTGATGATCATTGGAGGGAGGTTAGAGTAGGAGAGAAATTGTCTAATTCCAGAAACTTCTGTCTGCTATTGTCACTCCCTGGGGACATGGTCCCACTGTGAAATTGGCTGCTGCTGAATTTCAGGACAGAGGGGGAGGTTATTATCCTGGGTATATGTAGCCATGATAGATCTGATCATTTAGGTTTTAGACTGTCAAACAATAACTACATTTTGTGTGTAATGTACAAAAATGTATCTGTCAGGCAGTCCCAAGTTCATGCAGTATTTTAGGATGAGAAATGCTACACTTTCCTCGAGTATGTTTATGGGGTGTGTGTGTGTATATCTGTATCTATGTGTACATACACGTAAGAGAGAATCAGTGTGAAGAATCACAGAAATAAAAGTCTTTGCACCTTTGGGGAAAAAAAAAAGAGTTAAGAGAGTTAAGTTATGCAGCAACACAGTTAATATTTTTAAGGGTGAAGAGTCTTTACAGTGAGGCTATTCCAGAGTACCTGCTGTTGTACTCCAGGTGTTATAATTTCACTCCGATGTTTGCAATATTTGCTTTTCTTAAAGCAGGAAGTGGTGTTTAATAGAACAAATATTCAGGAGAATTGACTAATTTTTTAGAATTTTTTTTTTATTGTTACTTTTCATTCTAAGACAAACATATGTAAAATCCCCAAATCCCCTTCAAACCCAGAAAAGTCCTCATGACTGGAATATGTCTATATATTAAATTTTCTTCATTTCGATGCTCTTGTCTCTTTCTATGTCCTTTATTCTTTTTCTTTCACAAGTGTGTTATACTGAAGTAGTTAGCTGAAAGGCAGTTTAAATATAAAAGCAGGCAGTGTCTGACTTCTGAAGCTCCTGTGGGAGACTCTGTATGTTCCAATGGGCATTTTGTCCCAGTTTTTTATCTTTGAAGCAATTATTGGCTATTTTTTTTCTTTAGATCTTAACATTTTTATCTATGTCTTTGCATTATTGGATGTAAAATGTTTTCAATTTAAAAAAGATTTTGAATTGTTCTAGGAAATGGTATCTTCTTCGCCATTTTAATCCGTATATATCTATGAGCTTTTCTAGTTTATGTCTCTAATCTTATAATTGAATCCAGAGCATCCCAGCATCAGTTTTGGTGTCTGCTCCTAGTTTGGGGGGGGACAGACTTTTCTTCTCCCCTTTCTGTGTTCTTCCCTACATCAACCAGAGGGGGGCTGTCCCCAACCCAGTGCCTGTTTAGGCTGTGGATGCCTGACCTTGCACAGTCATAAAAAAGATTTAGGTTTTAGTGAAGTGTGTGCTACTTGTATAGCTTTTCTGTGTCCTCTCCCAGAGAAAGGATGGCAAGACAGAGCTGGTGCAGCTAATCTTAGCCTGTTTGCTCTCTGTATGCACCATTTTGTTTACTTTGGAAGAAAGCAAATATTTGTCTCAGAGCTCGCATTTCAGAATTGATTTTGGAATAAACTAGTTGATAATTTTATTTATTATTTCTTTTGTAGCTGTAGGGGTGATAAAATTAGGTACTACTCTGTTGTGATATATTGCATACTTATAAATGGCATTTATAAAGCACTTTTTACTATCCTGCTTTCTTCCCATCATTTTTTTGGGGTCAAAACTACTAATCTTATCCTAAACTTAGACTCTTCTAACAGCTCTTTTCCCCCAAATGCCTCCCTTCAAAGCAAAGCAGTGGCTTTCCCTCCCAACCTTTGAAATTCTCATTCCACGTTGCAAACTTCTAAGGCTCCAAAGTGTATTTTGTATAGGACCAATGTGTTAGATTTGTGCTCTGATATTTAAGCATACAAACCCACTTGTTCTACATGACCAAAATTAGCATTTAAAACATCTTGGAAAAATTTGGGGTAACTGGTGTGTCCAGCAGTTTTCTTTTTGGGTGGCTTTGGCTGGGTGATATTGACTAACACTGATCTTCAATTATTATAATTCTCATTTAGATTCAGTATATTTAATAGCGAATGAGAAAATTTTGAGTCTGTGTTTGGATAGATGGATTTTTTTAAATATTTGTATTTATATCTATCTTGCCAGTGTGTATTTTATTGATAAAAGTAAAATTTTCAAAGACTGTGATATGCACATGATGTGCAAATAAACTGGTATCTGGGGATTTGCAAAGGTATTCAGACTTTCTTATTGCTTAGAAGTGTAGGTAAATGAATGAGGAGTGCACAAGTAGCTAGTTTGCTAATAATAGTGTGCTGATATTTTTATATACCGTGAAGAAACTTTCTTGAGCCCGTCTTTCGCCTTTTTTCCCCCCTTGTTTGAACTGAAGCAGAGTTTTGTCTGATTTAGAGCTGGTTTTGTATATGTTGCAATTGGACATAACCTTTTTAGAATTCTTCCTTTAAGAAAAGTGACTGGGTTCTCTGCTCGTAAGGGTTTTATCAGTGTCGAAGCTCAGCAGTGTGTCAGGGTAATTCTCTAAACAGATTGAAAAGATAATTGAAGAATGCACAGACTTTTTTGTGCTAAGTCTGAAATTAGAAGGGGGCTAAATCCCCAGTGAGTAGAAGTTACATAATTTGGTGATGCTATGCTGATTTATGCCTCTTGAGAGTTTGCCTGCAGCAGAAGCTGGAGGTGATGAGAAGAGATTGGATGAGAGAAAGACCATCCAGGAAAAATTCATCAAATTTGTCATTCTTGAAAGGACCATCCTAACATATGGTAAGGCATATCATTTACCTCAGGCTCAGAGGAAAATGATTTCTGCTAGGAGAATATTAATTTTATTTCTTAGACGATCAGCTGACAGGGTAGGCTTTCTCCTGGCTGGTCTTCCCCTTCTGTTTTCTCTAAAAGGAAGGATGAAGCTTGGAAATGTCTTATCTGTAGCAGACAAGCAAGTTGGCATTTTGCCATAATTTTCTGCTAGCAGAGAGGATAATGGTAATTATATGTCAAAATTTAACATTTCTCTTCTTTGAAAGAGAACTTTTTAATGCAAAATATTTAGAAAAGTCAGGTCTATTCTGAGGTGGGTAAGAAGCTAGATTAGTGAAATGACAAATTTTTCTTAAGAAAAAGGAGTTTTTCTAGCTCTTCAGGGACAAGGGAGAGATGAAAAGGATTAAAAGAAAGAAAGGTATGAGGTGTGAAATATAACTAGACTGCAACTTCAGTATTGTGTAATATATGGGGGATACCCAGAGCAACATTGCCTGTCTTACTGGAAAAGCGGTTAGCGCTTCATTTGCTAACAGGTTCCAGCATTTTTGATTAAATTGATATTTCTTTGTTTATCAGGCAAACAAATTTCTATTGTGCTGTACAACGTGGAGTCCAAATTCCATCAACACCTTTCTGAGGAGAAAATGTTTTCTTGTAATCAGTTTTAACATCCCCAGTAGCTACAACTTAAGCTGTCAGTCAGCCATGTCCTTAGTCGTTAATAAAAAGAGAGCGGTTTTCTGAGGCCATGGTACAAGTTGCAGTACTGTTGAGATGCTTAAAAAATATGGAAAGCTTTGCTTTCTTTAAAATCAGAAAAACCATTTTTTAAGAGATCATTTTAAATATAACCCATTCACCTTCTAGCCACATTTAAAATCTATCATTTCAGTCTGATTTTACAAAAAATTTTCTAGAATACACAATTTAATATAATTTTGCTAAGAAAATAAATGTACGATGGCAAACTTTGAGATGATTTTGTATTTTTTGTTTTCTGTATTTTTCCAAGAACGAGCATAAGCAACCATCTCTTATATACACTCTAAGTATAGGATTGCTCCTCAGCAGTCTGAGAGAAAGGAGATGTCTGCCTTCTCCTACATTATCTTCTGGAAAATGGGATGTCAGTTGTTTTTGAAGATAAAATACTGGATCGGAATCTTCCTTTCTTTTAATTGTTTGAAACCTGTTTATTATACATTTATTCTAATTTATTGGCAACATGTAGTGCAGTGATCTGGGTCATCAGTGACCAGCCTGAGATGTAAGCTTGAGTTTTAGTGCTATAATACAGCAACACTTAACAGTGTCGTACTTGGAAAGACAGGTTTTGGTACAGCTGCATTAACTGTTAGGCAGAATTTGAACCAAATAATTTGCAAATTGTGTTTCTTTGCAAATTTTAACTATGCGGCCGTGGTTCAGGTCTGCCTCTGCTCATTTCTTGTTTCATTTTATAAATGTTTAGTCTTTAACCACAGCCATAGTTATCCACAGATGAACTGATTAGACTTACATAACGCCTGTTGAAATCACAAAAAGAGAGTGAACAGTATCTCATTTGAGAGAACAAAGTATGTCCATAAAATATAGCAAGTTTTTACTGAGTTAATACATTTAAACTTAAATATTCTAAATGGTTCTCATTTTTGCCTGAGATATTTACACTTCATAACCAAAAAACCCCTAATAATTTTATGGGATAATTAATTCAGAGATGTATGTGTAGACTAGAGAAAGGTAGTAGAAACAATCCTGTCATTAGGATTAAAGGGGAATGGACTATTTATTAATTACTTTTGAGCTTATTCCACTCAAGTACAAAGGTATTTTTTAATCTGTGTTGATCTGAGCAATCAGCTGAAACTTAAGAACTGATGAATTATTTTGACTAAGAGAAATTGCTAAACTATTTGTATTGTTAATACCACTCTATGTATTGAGAGGAAAACTCAGTGTTTTTCAGGAGAAACCAACTGTTGCCAAATCGTTTTTGTTTGTTTGCTGTTTTTTTTGGTTCAGGTTTCTAAACTTATTTCCAATCGGTGTTGAACCCCAGGGCAACCACCTCATTTTCCTTACGTCCTGCTCTTGATACCAATTCTACTGTACCTTGTTTTTCTACTTTTTCTTCACTCGTCTGCGTTTTCATGACCACCTGTAGAAATATAGGAGGAAAAGGTACACTCTTTGTCTTTGTTTTCTTGCTCTCGCAGAGCTTCAATCTATGATAGTTAAAAAAAACCCCCAAACATTAATGACAACTCTGTAAGATTTGTGCTTGTTTCAAAATTGTTCTTTTACTTGAATATTTTTTCTTTTTCCTTGGCACTCCTATCTTGACACCTACACACATCCCCCCTTAATCTTTTGTTTGTTCAGCTAAACAAAGCAAATGTTTTCAGTTTCTTCTCAGAATTTCCCTGACCGTTGTAGAAGCCTTTATATCTTGCAGTTTGGTTTTCTTTTATAGGCATGGGTGGTCAGAGTCAAGAACAGTAAGATTTTAATAGAGCTTCATATTGTCACATTCATCTTGATGTCTGTATACTAGCAATTTCTTCCCTGATAATTTTCAAATTTCATTTCTGTAGGGGCATCATGTTGGTAGCTCATGATTATTTGATCTACTTTGTCCCCGCAGTTTCATCCACTATAATTTTCAATCGCTGAGCTCTCAGTTCTTAGCAGAAACTTAATCTGTAAGTTCACATCTTTGCATTTTGCATTATTAAATTTTACTGGAATTTTACTTTTGTGGTCCTAAAGGTAGTCCATGTCTTCCTGGTGATGTTCCATTTCTCGTATATTAGCACTTAGCTTTCCAATATCAGAATTTTCTTGAACAAAACCAAACTATGATTTTTTTTGGTATCATTCATGCTACTTATGCTCTGGTCATTAATAAAAATATACAGTAAAATTAATCCCCCAAAATGTTGTCAAGAAATATGCATTATTATTGTTCTTTGAGCTCTTTTGGGACAACACTACATCACCTTACTTTTGTGATCTGCAATACCTTTCACTGATCTCAAATGTTCTCTATCATGAGCATTAGTACAACAAACATGTCTTTAATTTAAAAAGTTGTGTGACAGAGCTGGTGGTGTTTGCTTACTTACTGCTTCGGTCAGGTCTTTTTGATATGAAGCTGATTGTGATAGATTCAGAATGACCATTATTTTGTCTTGCATAATCCATTTAATATTCTTTCTTATTTTCCTGTGAAGAGAAATGAAATAAAATCACTCTGTATTTGTGAGTAATGCTTCCATATGGTATAAAGTAATACCTGTTGATATTCTAACGGGAATGAATTACCAAATTTTTGCTTTAACATTTCTCAGAATAAGTACCTATACTTTATAAATGGAACTGTATATATACCCTCTCTCTGTTTCAACATTGCTAATGAAATGTTAAAATTTTCACTTTTGCAATGTAGTAATCCTATTGTCATGAAGCAAAGCATGGAATAATGCCCGGGAAAAGATTATAGTAGCTGGGTTAATATACAGTATTTCTTTGTGCATATTTTTGAGTGCATTTATAGTTTGTACTGAAATCTTAACATAACTCAGGAAAATATTCTTCTATCTTGTCTTTTACTAGCTCTTGAAATTCTCTGATGTCCAGCTAGGGGAGAGTTTATGTACTCTTTGTAAGCAGAAATGTAATTGATATTTCTGACATCTGTGGTTATAGCTCCTAGATTTGCATTTTTCACTTTTTAAGTGGTTCGTCGTGTATTACAAGATTTGTACAGAGATACCTTACATAATATTTATAAAAATTGACTTGGCACATATTTTTTATTGAGTCACTTCTTATCATCTTGCTGGTCTCTGAATCCTCACTAGGTGGCTTGTGGGGACTTGGAAGTGGTTGTCAATGACTCGCAGATGCAAGGTTGTACTCCCTTATGTATCTGTGAGTAGCTACTGAACAGAACATAGTGTTGTAGCACTGAGTGTTTGCATGGAGTAAATAACTTAATATTTAGTAATGGTGTATTATTATAATTTTTTAAATTACCCTTGGAAATAAAAATATTACCCTGGGAGATATTCCTGTTTCATTCTGATGTGGGGAAAGCTGTTTTCCTCTTTTATTGCTCAATCACTCTTGCATGTTTTTTGAAGGGCCTTTTTTCTTCTTCTGTGTTTGTATTTATATCCTGTGCACATAGATTTAGTAGTATTTTCCTGGTTGAAAGTGAGTTCATGAGCTATTCTGGAAAGCTTACAAGAGGATTCACAATGTTCAAAGTGGCACCTTGACTGCCACTGTCATCAGCAGAAAAAAGATGGCGTTGGGTTGTTGGGCCTCAAGATTAACTGTCTCGGAGAATGTAAAAAGTAGTACTAGGTCTGGCCTGATCTGGTTCCCTGCTGCACTTTAAAACCTCCTAGGAGTTCACTGACCAGCCTCTGCCAGGCTGCTGAACATGTCATCGGAGACCCTCTGCACATGTGTGGGAAACTGAAAAGTTTCCTTTCCCTCTTGATGAAGCGTCCTTATGGTGAGGCAATTGCAGGCTGTATGAAGTTGGTCGGTTACAAACTGATAGCAGTTTCCCTTTCTAAAGCGAAATATGTGATATTCATGGGTGAGACCAGTTTGCTATTATCAGTGCCATAATGTGAATGACTATAAGCCAAACTCGATTACTCAAAACAGCAATTACTACAACTGTATAATAATAATGTTAAACAAACAGAATAGAATCTGGGTGAATTAATTTAGAACCATTTACTTCTAGTTTCGGCTTCTGCTTATATTTCGAAGTAAAGAGGGGTATCCAAATTAATTTGAATAACATGCAAGCTGTAGTTAAAGTAGGGAAGATTTTTTTTCCTCCCAAGTTTCATTTGTCTGTAAAATTTGACTGGTAGCAATGTATTTCAATACGTTGAGGCAATGTTTCTATGTATTTAAAGGTATGGACTGACTGCCTCAATAGGACTTTCTCTCTGTGTGAACATGAGTAATTTTTCCACAGGTCTAGAATTCAGATGAGTTGGTGGCACTGTTTTGTCTGAGTTCAGTAAAGTGATTTTTTTTGGCCTAAGTTTGTTGCCATAATTATAGCAATAAATGTAAATAATGATTTATAATAATCAGTTTCACTTGCATCAAGCATGCATTTTAATAAAATGCCCAGCTATTACTTTGTAGTCGTAATAATTTAAAAATTACGAAGGAGGATACTGTACGTTTGTTAGCTTGAAAGGTCTCTCATATCAGAAAAAACCCATGCATGATTGTTTTGTTTGATATCAAAACACATTTTTGCTGTCATAATACTGGCACATTTTCAAGGCATGCTGTTTTCTGGCTGCTAGCTGGGAGTAATGGAAACAATGAAGTGATCATGCAATTTATTGAAAATAAACACTAAAAATACTTAGGCAAGCAACGTTTTTAATTTAATAGAGACTGGGATTCATAAGGTTGCATAAAATAGCTGTTTCAGTACCGCAGGGATATTTAAATGCCTTGCTGCCTATGAATTGTTTATAATTTCTTTCTGGTAATTTTCCTTTGGATCAGACTGTGATGCTGCTTCTGAATGGTGATAGTGCTTGTTGAGGAGTGGTCATGCAAGCAAAATTTGATAACCTCGATATGTCACTTCATCTGCCGTTTTTCTTTTGTTAATGCAAAGCTGGTTGCATAATATCTAATTTCTCCTTTAGCTGACCACAGATGAAAACAAAATCTATAATGGCAGTGCTAGGTTTTATAAAAAACGCAAGTGAGGAGTTGAAGGATGTGGCTTGTTCTGTTTGGATGATGCAGGATTGCTTTAAGCAGTAAGCTTACTGTTTTCAGATGGCATTAGAAGCATCAGTGATATAGCTGTGTCAGCCTCCTTGACTACTGGATGTCTGTAATCGCACAGAGGAAACTATATTTAAGGTCTGATATCTTGAGGGTAATGACTCCAGCACTTAGTGATGGACAGAATGGCTGTTAATGCTTTCTTCACTAGCCCAGAAGATTTTGAGAGATAGATGGGTCTGTGATGTACTTTTCTAAGACAGGAAATGCAATTTTTGGGGGTCTCTGGAAATAGGAAGGTCATGCAGCTCGGAACCGGTGAGACATTACAGTCTCTAAGTCATCAGGTATGACCTCATAGTTTATACTAATATTTCTAACACAAGGATTTGTTTTACAGTTTTAGGTCGTTTGCAATCTCTTTGTCTGTGTGATTGCTTCATGTCGGATTTGCTACAGGATTTATGGGGTAGACTGTTTACATAAGCAGAATGATGTATATCTTTGAAATCTAATGTGATGTTAATTGCTATTTGAACAATGTAAGGTTATTGCATGTGTTCAACCTGGTTTTATTTTTAATAGGGTTTCTTTTAACTAATTCATGGTCAAAGGTTATACCTTTGCTGTAAAGGAAAATGATGAGATTGCATTGCATTTTTATTTTGCTTTATCTTTGTGTGGCACACAAAGCTATTCTGTGAATATGTGTGTGTGTTGTATGAAATGCAGTATAAAGCAACTGTTTACCTACAGTGGCAGGTTATTTTAAACAATGTATTGCATTGTGTAACAGGACTGAGCTATTCTGCGGGCACAGATCTTGCTTCATTTTGCAGTAGTAGATTTTTTTTTTTTCTTCATTTCAAATCAGTTTTAAAAATAGCTTACTGAACCTAACAGTGAAAGTTTGGCAAGATAACTCTTCCCTTCTAAATTATTACACTCAGAGACACATATTAATACTAACAAGTTGTAAAAGAGAAAATTAATAACTTAAATATTTAGAATGTTGTTAACCAATTTAATTTTACTGAAGCATGTCTCATCTTTTGTGTTTTTAACTGTTGCTAACTTTATTGCAAAACTGATACTTTTGTATCTGCTAATGTATTGTGGTGAGGGATAGAAAACTCAGAGTTCATAAGAAAAAAAAGTACATCGGTATTTCAGATAGGAAGATAGTGGCCTATTTTCATGTGTGGAGCACAAAATGGCATTGGAAACACTGTTATCATTTTAGGTGTTATAAATACTAGATAATAGCCATTGTTTCCCTTGAATACAGTATAGAACAATTATATTTGAAATTGTAAGAGAAGTTTATTTTAAAAAATGATATTCAGCTCCATCTTAAGAAATTCTAGATGTATTTGCAGAACATTTCCATGGCAACATGTTTGGCCATGTGTTTTAAAAGCTCAGCTGAAGCCTGAAGGTAGTGTGCAATTTTTCTGTCTCTTGCTTTACCCTTGTGAAACAACATTTTTCACATATAATTGGACTGCAGATTGGCTGGGGTGAGCAGTATTTACTGACCCCAAAGCACAGGATTAAGTGATCAAGATTTAAAAATATTTTCATATTTCCACCTAGAAATGTAAACATGTAAAACACAGAATTGATTTTGCATTTATAACTGTATCCTGGTTTCATCCCCATTTAATAACATTTTGTTGGAAACGTATGTGTGTGGGAGACCACAGAAGATCAAACTTAAGAATGTGCAGCAAATTGCTTCAGTAAAAATGTCTGTCTTTTCATTTTTAATTAAAAACGTATTTGTGAAAAATGTTGTATTACTTTTACTGACCATAATTTATAGTTTCCCAGTCTACTTATCTAGCTTACTTTCATATTAA
Source organism: Thinocorus orbignyianus (assembly GCA_013400375.1). Taxonomy (NCBI): domain Eukaryota; kingdom Metazoa; phylum Chordata; class Aves; order Ciconiiformes; family Thinocoridae; genus Thinocorus; species Thinocorus orbignyianus. The sequence goes on along the minus strand of VXBW01005696.1, from coordinate 3,178,447 downwards.
TAATGGGGAAAGACTACCCTGCTTTGAAGCTTGATTTAGGTTTGGAATGATTTAACTATACCTCTCACTTGCTACAAGATCTTTTTAATCTGTTAGAATTTATTTTCAGTATTTTAATGTATTAGCCACAATGAGTACATTCTGTTTCTTGGCGTTGGAATGAAATTCCTGAAAGTATTGGTTTCATGGTATTTTGGTGCTTTGCAGGGTATTTATGGACATTTTAATAGGACCAGCCCTCCCCCAGCTTCTTTGTGTCCCTTATTCAAATATAATTTTAAATCTGGACCTACCTGTATTTTGAAGTTGCTCCTGAACTCTCCTTTGCTCATTTAAAGTAATTAGATCTCCATGGAATTTTGCATAACTGGAAGCTGTAGCAGTATGCCATATGCTTATCCTGGAGTCTTGTTTAATCATTTGTAATAATTCTGCAAACTGCTTTCTCTGGATGTTTTTGAAATGTAACACTGGTGATAAACTACAAATAGTGCAATAGACATCTGTTGAGGCCTGTGTAGGATAGAAACTGGATCTACAGAGGAAAATAAATTGGTGAAGAACTTCTGCTTGAGGAAGTGTATGTTTAGGTCATTTCATTTGGAAACAATGGCATTACCGACTATTGCAAATGAGTTTGAATGCGTTTTTTCACTCAATGAGACTATGTCCCTTTCTAGGTCCTTCTTCATTTGGAGGGACTAGAGAATAATACCCCAAAGGAATATATTAAAGAGGTGAAGGTCTTTTGTAGAAGAAGGAATTACAGCAAGGTAGAAATATACATATGAGAGCAGGGATTTGAAGTGATCTGAAAATTTAAAACTACAAACTTTTTCACTTGTTTAACACCTTGACTCTCCCCCATAGCACCCTGCCACCCAAAAAGGAAAGGTTTAAAATATGCTAGCTGGTATTTGGACATATTACACAAACTCAGAGTAGTTGAATCCTGGGGCAGTGTATGGTATCAACTTAAGAAGAGCTTTTTTATGCCTTCTTTGAAACTATAGCATCTATCTTCAAAAGAGGTTGATTGCAACTGTCAGTTTTTGAACAATGCTGTGCAAAGAAGTATCTCTCTCGCTAAAAAATTCTTTCCCCTTGACTGTGCATAATGAACACACATCCATGAGTATGTGTTTTCCTATATTTAAACATTCCTATTTGCAGAACTGGATCTTATAGAAGTTCTGTATGGGTATTTTAGGAAGTGTTAAGTAGCAACCTGGGCAAGAAGCCCAATATTTGTGTCATTTACTAATTCTAAACATGAATGTTCATGCTCATGCACATACACAGGTGTGAAGTGATTTCACTTATTACTGATTGCTATTCTGATTCCACACTACTAAATTTTTTCATATGTTATAGGGCCAGTTTCTAAGGGGATGGCATTGCTGGAGCAAATAGGACACTGTGACCAAATACTCACAAATGGCAATAGAACACTAGAAGGAAAAGTACTTTGAGTTGAAGGAGTTCAAGTCCTTTTGTTCTACATTAGTCTCTCTCCCAAGAGATGATGCTGTTGTTTGGTCAGATTCTCCTTGTTTAGAGCTTTAGTCCATATACCAAGTCATTTGACTTAATAATCTAAATTAGAGAAGGATTAGGATAAACATGTCAGAAAGGTCTAGAATGTAAAGTAACATACCATAAATATGTAATAGCTAACTGCAGGGTCACAGAATGTATAGCTAAATGACTGGTATTCCAAGAATGCTCTATTCCATTTAGTTTTCCAAGAATATCACCACATGATCATTCTGAATAAAGAGTGTTTGAAGGAGTTTTGCAGGGGTGCAGTATGAAAATGTGAATAAATCCCAACAATAATGCCACAGTAATCTGTTAAAAGAAATTTAAAATAGAGTCATAGTTAGTCCTAACTTATTCCTGCAGAAGTGGGACCACCAGAGTGGGAGTAGTAAGGAAGGTGGTCGTATTAAAGTAGTAAATGCATTACTTAGAGTGGCATTTTGGAGAGAAGCAGCAATCTTAACTATGGCTCATTCTCTCTCTCTCTCTCTTGTACTAAGTCTCATAAATAACATGACTTGTTCACATGGTTTCTTGTTTCCTTGCAAGACTGTATTTATTTTGCCTTAACTTTTCAATAAAAGTTATTAATAAAAAATATTAACGTGGGTGCTGTTACACTACTGTGATCAGGGTCTTGGGTCTCATGGTTATTTCTTTCAGCAGAAGCTAAGTATGAGTAGAAGCTGATCCATAATTCTGGTAAATTCCGATAGATTGCTTGGCTAGTAAAATCAATATGAACTACAGAGTAAGCTACCTAATGCTTTCCATTGTGCCATACCGATTTCAGTGTGACTCTAAAAGGAAGAGCATCACTTTCCTGAATTGTTTAAAAAATGTAAATACCAGTAAGTGATTACCAGATGTGACTGATGATGAAGTGGCAAAATATTACTATTCGCATTTTATTGGGGGGATCAAGTTTTTTCTTATGCTTAAGTGATATTTCTCACATTTTGATTTGCATCCATTTCTTCTTGCCCTGTCACTGGTCACCGCTGAGAAGAGTCTGGCTAAACCCTTGCTACTTCCCCTCAATCAGGTATTTATATGCTCTGATAAGACCCCTTTGAGCCTTCCCCAGGCTGAAACAGCCCCAGCACTCTTAGCTTCTGTCTGTGAACTTTATAGTCCTTTACTGGACTTACTCCAGTGTATCCATGTCTCTCTTCTAAGAAGGGAGCCCAGAACTGAACAGAGTGCTCTAGTTATGTCTCAACAGGGCTGACTAGAAGGGCAGAATCACATTATCTGGGAAAGAAATTAAGATTCTCTATTAACTAGTTAAACAATTATGAGAAACTTTGAACAGCAATCCTTGAAAAATTAGGATTTCGAAAATTATAAATAGTAATGTTTGTTGGTAATCTTATGGAGAAGAAAAGCTTTCAAAATAGCAGTTATTTCAGTGATGAAACCTCCTGTTATTTTGGGCTGACTTATATGCAATCTCTGTCCCCCAATGCCATTGATATAAGCAAAGAATAGCTCCTAAAGGGAAAGATTAAGCTTTAATATTTTGAGCTAAGCAAATTTTGACGTAACTGAATAAAAAGATATCATCTAGTATGGTATCACTAATAATAAAATAAAGTAAAATAAAATAAAGGTAAACTATGGGTAACATGAGCTCTGGGGACCCAGAAGTTGTATTTTTAGTCAATTTGCCAAAAAAAGGTTTAATTTCTAGTGGATACCCAGAGTTTGCAGAGAGTTCTCAAATGTTCTCAACTGATGCAGCAGCCATCAGCTGATACAAAATATTCAGCTTCGTGCATTGAGTAAAAATGTAAAACAGGCATTAAGTGACATGCGGGAATATTGAGGTATTGTAAAAATTTTCTTATTTTTATAATAGCTTCCCTCTTTTCCCTTAGGCTGCTTAAATAAAACAAAAATGTATATGGGAGCCTTCAGTGATTCAAGGTTCCTCTGTTTCTTTCCTGATCACATAATGAGTTCATTTGTTTAAATTCTTTTTATTAAAGTTTTTATGCAGGCACACAGAGTCGTTAAAATATGTGCAAGAAATCATACCCATATGGTTCGCATCCACATTTAATGCAATTAAAACTATTCTAACAAAAGCAGTATTGGTTTTATGTCCCAATCCTGCGATTAATGTTTTCCAGGAAAAGCAGCGTTAATTTTATGCCTGAATCCTGCAAGGGGAAGAGCAGAGAAATACTCTGTCCTTGCATTAGTAAGGGAATCTGCAACTGAGCAATTCCTTTCAGGTGTGGAGATAGGAATTTGCATGGTGGAGACCTGATGTCAGGCTTATTAGGTAAGAGGTTTAACTGTGCTTTTAGGGGGTTGTGTCTGAAAGTTAGCCATGGAGGTTAGGTATACCAGCTGATGCTACTCTTTACTTCAATTTTTGAAGTTATTTAGGTGTTTATTTTCTGCTTTTCTGTTAGGGTTATCTGCAGTACTTTAAAATTGGGGAAAAAAAAATAAAATCAGACTTCTCTTTCCCCTTTTTTTCTCCATATTGTTCATCCAACTTTTCTAGTCCTGTTCAGGAACAAATTTTGATGAATACAAGATTTTAGGCTTCATATGGGTGTGTGTATCTTAAACAGCAGTTGTGCATATCACAACTTTAAATTTAGGCAGGTCTTTACTATGTAAGAAGGTTGGAAGTTGACTGGTGTTACCTCAGTGTTGACTGGCATGTAATATTTTTAATGGATTACACTGAGTGATCATTAGAAAAATTTAATACATGGAAAATACAATATGATAGTTTTGTAACAATGACAGCAATATGGGGATTTTTTTAATGGCATTGTATATTCTGCTGATGATTATTCCTAGATGCTTAGATTCCACATAGCAAGTGTCAGCCTAATTCTGTGAGTGCTGCTAAGGATGAAGCTCAGTGTCTGGTAACTGTGACTGGATCTTATCCTTAGAATATCAGTTGCGGTAGTTGTTCTAATACATGTCAAAAATACAGCTTCTTAGATCACCAGGGCACAGGATGTAATGGGGATGTAACGGAGATGGCTACGTATTACCAGTGAAGTTTACCTAACATATGAAACATGAAAATGAAAAGCTGTCTTGGCATTCTTCTTTTGTTCTGGAAGGAAGTGATGAACTCTTTCTCCAGGAACTTGATGCCTTCTTGCCTTCACCAGACTTGTCCTCTCTGCTAGATCTCAGTGTACCAGTCTGTCTGCATGTAGTCATGAGTGAATTCCTCATTACTGCTAGTGAGTGTCTTGCAGTGACTCACTGGGCTTGGTTAATGCCCAGTATGCCTTCTGCTCTCCTCCTCCTCTTTCCTGAGTGGTTTTCTGTTTTGTAGGGTACAGATGTGCTGAAATTTCTCAACCGTCTAACTTCTAACGCAAAGATGCATATTTGCTGTGGATGTCAGTGGGAGATGTAATCTGTACTGTCAGAACTAGTTACTGCCACTGCCTTGTGTCCTGAACATTTACAGTAGCAGCAACCTCAGCACAGATCTGAGATGTGCTCTGCATCCTTTTCTTGTCTGCTTCAACAGCTATGAAGTCTTAAATTGTTTCCTTTTTAGTATCCGTTGCAATTGCTGAGACAGGGATTAAATGTACATTTTTAGCAATGTCTGTATCATCAGCTATAAACAAATTTCCCTGGTAATCACTTAGACTTTATTTCCCTCGTGGGCCTCTTTTTGTGTCCATAAAAATGTCATTATCAATTTCTAGTTTAATTTCCTTTTAATTTTCCAGTCTTTGCTTGGCTACACTGTACACACCTGTAGATCTCTAAGTATAGGAATGTAAAGAATAGCACCTTTGTCTTCCACTGTGCACAGTTTAAAGTTTCTTCAAGGGAACTGAAGAATCTCTTAGACTGTTCATTCAGTCATAGCAAACAACGTTTGGGCTCTTTGGCTTTGGATGCTTTTGGCACTTGCTTTTATACAGAGCTGGGCAGCAGGGATCCTAGAAAATAAATTGGTTAAGCCCTGGAGCTGATGCTGTTCCCATAATGGATGCTCCTGCCTTCCCAGTATGTTCATCACCATATATCTTCCTTTCTTGGTTTACAATTTACCGATTTGGCAGAGACATAGTGATATACGCTGGCGTAGCAGACAATTATGGAACAACACTGCTCTTCTCAGAAAACAGCAAGGAGTTACATTATTTCTAAGACTAAGCACCCCATGCTTAGTAACCCTCTCTTTGAGGGATTGTGTTAATGAAGACAGGGTGTTCTCTGCTTCAGCGGGTTCCCGGCGCAATTCTGCTCAGTTTGAACTTACAGGTATTTATAACTTCCTATTCTCTTGTCAGAGGACCTTTTGATCAGTCTCAGTATGGGACTGCAGACCTCCTTCAGATACCTCAGTAGCAATGTCTTTCCCTGTAACACAGGTGTCTTGTCTCTCTGATACAGGTCAAAAGCCTAGGGAAATGTGTGATAGTAGGGCAGGTGTACAGGTCTCCTGGGTACTATCTGAGAACCTCACAGTTCATGGATCCAGGACTTTCTGTTCCAGAAAAGGTGCTTTTGGATTTGGTACCTTGGATAGATTGCTCTTGCCTGGGTGTGTCCGCACATTTCTGGAACTCAGGTAAACTTTTAGTATCTATCTGAGTTCCGTAGCTTGCCAATATACTGCATGGAGAGCTATGTCTTTTTGTTCATTTTGAACCCAGCTGTCTTCATTTAATACCATCGTCCTCAGTACTATGTGAACATTAATTTTCATATTCAACCTGTGAATACCCATCATGTTTTTACAGACTTCTACTGTATCTACCTCATACAGTGGATATTCTTGTTCTCTGCCGCTTAATCTTTTCCATTTCATCTTTATCCTTTTTGGCAAGTAGGAACCAATTGCACTTGACATTCAAGCTGCAGGTTAAATTAGGATTTATATAGTGGGCATAAGGATATCCTTGTTTTGATCTCGGTATGTTTTCTGTGTTGTAGTGTTCTGTTTGCTTTTTTTGTTCACAGCTAGTGAACTTTGATACAACATTTTCATGAAATTTTTAATCAAAGCTCCAAGACCCTACTGCTAAGTGGTAGTGCTCAGAAAGTTTCACTATATTTGTGAAGCTAGAATTGTTTTTCCCTCTTGTGTATCAGTTTGCAAGTTTTCTGCTGAATTTCATCCAACATTTTATCATCCTTAACACACTTAGTGGGCTAAGGGCCTTCTGCAGCTCTTCATATTCAAGCTTTATCTTTATGAATCTGATTAAGAAATTACCTGTTGTTAGCAAACCTTGTCGCCTTGCTGCACATCCAAATCATCTATACATTTGTACTAGTGCAGATCTTACCAGAATTCCAGTGATGACTTCTGCACTGGTGACCTCCCTGTGCCAAAAGAAATTACAATTTCCCTGTGGCTTTTGTTTTCTACATTCCACAGGATCAATTGTTTTCCAGTATAGTGCACTTACTCATATGCCCTGTAGTTTCATTCTTCATAAGTAGCTGTTTCTCTAAATCTGCCCATTACCAGCAACAAGCTTACTGGGTGATTGTTTATAAACACTGTTTGGAAATCTTTTTAGAAGTTAACGTATGTGTGTGCTAGCAGTTCAAAGATACTAAAGGTGACTTCAAGTAATCCAGTTCAAAGGTACCATTAGTGATTTCAAGCAAGGATGTCACATGCTACATTCAATATCTCATCTGTAGAATTTGGGATTACAAACTGGGTTATCTTGATTAAAATATCTTTAGAGTAATTATGTTGGAAAGATATGCAAATTTAATACCTTTTTACTTCTAGGCTGACTGGATCTCCATAGAAATGTAATGCAGCACAACAGTAACAAGAAAACTGAGGAAGCAGGAACATTCAGGAAGTGTTTACAACACAAGACAGACAAATACAAGATAATGTCCATTTTTTCATGGACGGATTAAAAAAGTCAACACGTTTGCACTCTTCTATCATTCTTTGGCATGAACAGTTCTTTTGTGATTCATGGTATTGAAAAATTAACAAGAATGAGAATGATGAATAAAATTTTCAAGGGAATAATGTTAGTATATTCATTAATATTAATGGAACTATGCACAGGATTTATTGACCTTTTATGCAATTGAAAAGGATCTATTTCTTATCTTTTACTTACTAATTAAACGTCACTTGCTACTTCCCCCCTCCCTTACTATTTTTTTAGTAGACTAATAATAACTGGGTGTGGACAGTGGTAGTTAAACTAATCTGGCTGCTGTAGTGATTGTAAGGTGAATGGGCAGGCTTCCTGACTGCCCTGTGCAAGTGAGATCTACTGCTAAAGGGAGAAGTGGAGACATTTGTTTTTTCTGGTTCTCTCTTATTTTTTTCCCCTCTATTAAAAATTCTTCATTTTAAATGTAAGCTGTACAGGGAGATGCAGTTTCAGTCGTTAGTGGTCTTGTAAAAGCTTTGGACCTTTCTTGCTTGAAGGAGAGATAAAGATTCAAGGGAGATTTCAGTTCTGTTCTTCTGACTTCCTATTATTACTTCTAGTATCTTGTTGACTTCTGTGCTCTGTCTCAGTTTAGAATACACTCATTCTGTTTCTAAGCAGAGGAAAACTCTTATGATGTGCACGTTTTCAAAGTGTTCTGTTGCAGTCTATGGCAATCCTATAGTTTAAAATTATCTGGAATCATATCTAGCTCCCATCCTACTGGGTTCCCATTGACTACACAGGAGTTGTGGAAGATGCAGATTTATGTAGGGTTTCACTTACGTTTTGGGGAGTAAAATCTTTGTGATGATCCAGTCTACTGAGAATTGCACCACTTGGACACAGACTTGTAATCCTAATGGATTTAAACCTGCTCCCTTGAGTTTTGAATTCTGTCATGTTTACATCAGGAAGTGAAATCATACTAGAATATAAATGTCTCAAAGAAAATGAAATTATTACCCATAACTTAATCCTTTTATAAATGCCGGTGTCCCTTTGTTTTTTAAGTGAGTTTATTTGAGACTTTAATAGTGTATCAAAGTAATGTGGAAGAAGTGCATTTCATTGAATTTTTTTATTTTTTATTTTTCCTTCTCAGGCAGGTCAGCTCAAAGAGCTTTATTGTGTTAGCTGAAATCTGTGGTTCTCATATATAGCAGACCTGATTGCACCCTTATTTGGGTGCCAAAAGCCCTGTGAAACCCTGTGTAGCAGCCTGGCATAGGTATGGTTTAAAATACATCAGCTGGACTCGTTCTGTTTACAGTCCTTTAGAATCCTTACAAGCCTTCAGAAATCTTCTGCTTGAAAACAGTCGTTGGTAAAGTTAAGTATCAGACATGCTAGCTGTGAAGCTGGGCTAGGAAAAGAATAAGTAGGCTTAAAATAACAAAACAAGCTCCTTAAAAGCCCCCAGACACTCCCTCCCCTAGAACCCAGACATCTGTATATCCAAGGATGCAGAAGAAGACTTAACCAGTGATGTTATTTACTTTCTTGTGTACTATGTCTTGAGAATTAAGCAATCAGTATGCTATTCTGGCAAATGATCCGTAAATACGATTAAAATTCCCAGGAGAGTAGGGCTCACATTAGTCCAGTTCTGCATTACAAAAGATTTATTAACATATGCTGGCATGAACATATAAGATAGTTACAGACTGTACAAGTATAAAATGCCTTGACCAGTACTGCTTATATGGACTTTGGCAGGCAATATAGGCTTCAGTGGATTAAATCTTGTCCTAGTATAACTGTGTCAGAGCAAATCAGCCTTATCAACTGGCATTTTAAATCACCATGTAATTTGTTAAAACAAATTGTGTGTCAGAGAGAGTATATGTAACAGCTTCAGACAACAGAATTTTCAAGATATATGAAAGAGCAACAGCAGGATGGTACTGTTTCCTTTCTCATGTTATTTTTGATTGTTTTGTTGGAGCTTGTTTATCTCTGTGCTTTGTGATGCTTTTTTTTGTGCCCTTATATCAACCAATCAAGTGGATTACATTCCTTTTGGTATTTTCTGTCCTTTTCTTCTTCCCTTTAATTACATCTGCCTCCAGTTCAGTCTCCTTTCTGTGTCTCTTCCTCCTTTTTTCCTTTAGGTACAAAATTCCTCATATCCCTCACTGTCTTCCTTTTATGTTCTTGATGTTTCTAGGATGTTACTGGTCTCAGAGAACTTGGAGGTTGTGTTTTTACCTCCTCCTGTTCCCTTGTGCCCACAGAACTTTGTTCTCTTGTTTATTAACACTGCCTCATCTGTGGTCCTTTCTGTGGAGACTGTTACCACCAACAATGTCCACTCTGAATTTGGGTCAAAGAAGTTGATACTTCTGTACTCTTGTGCTTAAGCTTTGCCTGCTTCTAGCTCTTTATTCCCCCCACCACCCCTTGTTGTTTTTTTTTTTTTTTTTCCCCCAAACAATAGCATTGCTTGAGTTGATCTTCTTTAAGCGCTGTGTTCTCTGAATTTCTTTTCTATTTGAAACCCTTTTCAACATTTTTATTGTCTCTCTTTTCAAGAATGGAGTTTGTAAAACTTCTGTGTCGTGTTTTGGGCTGGGCTGGCCACTAAAAAGAGTGACAGAGGCTCTCTAACTTCTTTCCCAAGTGGGAGAAGAATGAGAGAGAGACAGTCATGTCACTGGCAGGCACTGGGAGTGTCCCAGACCGGAGTTGGTGATGTATGGAAACTAAACTCAAGAACTGGATTCAGGAATGCATGGAATAGGATCAAAGGCAGATGAACAGATTCCTCCTTGGACCCTGGCCATCGAAAAAAGAGTCTGACCTCTTCGATCCCTCAGCTTTTATACTGAGCTTGATGCAGATGGGATGGAATACCCTGTTGCTGGGTTTTGGGTCATCTGTCCTTTCCACTTCTCCTTGTAGGAGCAATCCCTCTACACTCTTCCACTTATGGCCCTCCAACTTGGTGCATAAAAAAAGTGAACTGATTTTGCTGTTATAGCAATAAGTACAAGCAGGACCCTCTCTGCATACCATGCCTTGGTATTCACTATAAATATCAGACCTTACCTGCTAGAAGAGATACTGTCTGAAAAACATACCATTAATTTCAGAGAGTTAGAAGAGGAAAGAAAATTGATTCTGTTTAACTCAAACCAGGACACTTCTGTGTTGTTGATCTGAGGACTTCTTTCCTGCTCTTATTTTCTTTATTCCTTTGTAATTTCTTTTCATCTACAAGTTTATCAGTTCCCTTTAGGCTCTATTTTTTTTTGTTCTTCTCATACACTTCCGAACCCTTTTGACTATTCATGGTCCTGGCTGACTCCCAGTACCCACTTTCTTAGTTCCTAATGCCATCTGCCATGCTTCTGAGATACTGCTGACTATCTCTGATGAAAATCTCTTGATTCTGCTGACTTTCTGTATTTCTTAATCTCGGATTTTCATCATCTGAGTATCTTTGCAGTTTTGCTTGTTCTGTATTTTTTGTTGATCATATAGCCCTTCATTCAGCTTATATATTCCCCCCCCTTCTCCATGTGAACTTGTTAAAACTAACGAACCAACTAAGGTCAAAATTCAATCTTCATATATATTTGCAAAACACACATTAAGGTTGTGTTTTGTAGTCTTTGAACCTGTTCCAATGAACCTGCTCATGTCCCTATCCACCCTCTGACCTACTGCAGGGTTTTGTTGTTGTTTTTTGGGGTTTTGTTTGTTTGCTTGTTTTTAATTTCTGTTTCACTTCTGTGAAGCACTTCATAATGTCCTGTCCCTAGACCTCCTTCATCTCCCTGCCCCCTTAGTATGCTTTGTGCAATTGTCTTAATTTCTTGCCTTCTCATGCCTTTCTAGAACTGCTCACTTCTGGTTTCTGTCTCTTGCGCTGAAATTTAACTCACTAATGTTCCACTTGACTTCTTCCTGGAGGAATTCCAGGCTAGTCCTTTATTCTCCTCCACTCCATCTGTTATCTCTCTGTGATGTTGTGTTATATTCTTCACTAAATTTTGTTGCTCTTAGACATTTGTCATTTTTGTCCTTGTTGATTCTCTCTCTTTTCAGACTCAGTTTCTTGTTGGGTGGGTCTTCCACTCCCCTGCTGTAGGTGTGTGTTTAGATCTCCCAGGAATTCATCCTCAGCCTCTGCACCTTACTTCAGATAATGTAGCCATAAGCCATAATTTTTATGAAGGCATTATTATTTTTCAGTGGCCTTCCCCCACTCCACTTAAACTCTACCTATCTCAGAAAAATTTCTTAATCCTCGGTGGTCACCTGAATATAATCATGTCAGAAACAGTTCCTGAGATTTGTTTTCTTTCCTGATGTGCTCTTCTTGCTCTATGCAGCGCTGAGGTCTGACAGTTCCTGTTTGTCCATGTAGCTATAAATCAGATTGAAGGTCTGCTCATCTCAACACCATGACTTATGATCTCATCTGCCTGTCTGACGTTAATCCTTGCAGCTTTGCTTCACTTGATTACCGGTGTTAATATCACCTTTGCTTGTCACGCTGCCTACATCACTTAAAGTTGTTTTGCTCACCTTCTCGAATGCCAACTTCAAACTTGTAGTCTGTCTTTTAACAGTTTTACAACTTGTCTTTTCCTTTCCCTTCCAAGAGAGAGATTTTACCAGAAAGTTGAATTTTGTGTTTACTGTGCTGGCATATCGGTTTTGATTTCCCAGTTGCTATTCATCTTACAGTCATTAGTGCACTTTCTCTTACTGTGCTTAATCTTTGTTGAAGCTCCTCCTCAAAATGCTGTCTGTAGTCTATAAAGTTAAGTGTAACCTGTTAATGGCTGGACAGGTGTGTCAGTTGTGTGGATTTTGTACTTGGATTGCCAAGTATTCTTAACCTGAGGCTATTTATTGTTTGTATACCTACAAGCTATAACATGTCTTTTAAATTATGACTATTAAAATAATTATAAAGTCTTTTGTTTGAATTATTGGCTATCACATCATGTATAGATTTGCAACATGCTTTATCAGTGGAGCCCACAGACACTATTTTTCTTTCTCCACACATGCATATGCATACATATTTAATAACCATGCTTTTTAAAGAAAAGGTAGGCAGAATTTGCAGGTATAAGGAAGGATACTTACACGACCAAATAGAGATGATTAGATTATTATTATTTGTTTAGTACCTACATTGAGATTGTGCCAAGAAGAGGAGCCTGTTGTACTAAGCCTGGTGCAAACTGAAAGACTGATCCAAGTAGCTTATGACATAATGTTTGAATTATGAGATTTTCCTTTTTTGTGTGTGTGTTCACCTCAAAAATATCCATTTTTCAATAAAAGGAGGTGCTGTTGTCTTGGTGAAGAAGGGTACAAAGAGCATCTGCTGGATATTATTTTTCATCAGTGTGTTGGTAATTATTTTCGCTTTAGAGCAGTATAGTGAAATACAAGTAATAGTATGCAATTCAAAAATGTCATTACTTTGTGTTGTGCCAGTAAAACTTGATATCTAGTAATTTCTGCCATTTTCTTAAAATATTGAACACTGGGGACATTTTGGTCAAGGAGATAGAGTTTGAAAGGTGAAATTTAATGTGATACTAGTTGTCTAGTAAAGACATAAATAAAGAGGTAAGTACTACGCCTGTGAGAAGGGTTGGGAAAAAAAAATTGCTTTAGAAACATTTCCCTACCAAAACAGTAATGCAATCCTGACAGCCTTTCTATTTCAAATATCATAGCTACCACTGCCAAAAAGACTTCCTAGAGTAGATAAACGTTAACTAATGTCTTTCAAAGCTCTGATGGAGATCATTGTACCCTCCTTTGCTGTTCTCTACTGGCTGCATGTAGGTCTATCAATTTAGTGGTATTATGACAAAATTGACAATAAAAACAATAAGGCTCTTTTCTAAAAATAAAAACCCCTTTTACATAGAAGCACTGATAAAACATGTATAAATTGGTAATGCCATGTTGGAATTTACTTTCTGCTCTATCGTAATACTTGTCCAAAAGTTATTTTCTGTAATTTCAATATAAAGCATGCTGTTAGTGTTATATCAGTTGTTTGTATCTTTTAGCTTGTTTTTATTGTCAAATATCTTGACTAGTGTAGAACAACAAGGTCATGGAAGTGATGATTTTTAAAGCTTCCAGACTGCAGCAGGCAAGCAATTTGTTGCAATCTCTGAGAAGTAGGAAGACCAGTTGAACTACTATTTGTAATTCTTATTTACCAGCACATTTCAAACTTCTGAATTCATATCTTGTGGGCTTTTAAACTATACATATCCTTTGTTATCTAGTCCACTGTTATGACCACTGTCCCAATATATTTTGAATGAGTCTTTTATATGAAAATTCTCTTTGCAGTACAGTATTTCAGTCCCTGGACAGAAGTGATGCACTTGTAACTTCGAACTAGGTATTTGAAGTCTGTTTATTTACCCTGCCGCTTCTCAGAACACATTATCAGTTTCATTAACTTACTACTCTTCTGCCTCTCCCACACCTCTCCTGTCCCCATGTTGTGTTTTGCCCAACCTCCCCTCTCTGTCCCTCTCCGCCCTGTCCTGGCCCCCACATCTGCACTGTTTACTGCTTTTCTTAAACCCTGTGTGAATTAATTAGACTACCTGAACTTTCAGACAGCAGATCATATCATCAGTGGCTTGGAGGACATAATTATATTTTATCTTCTTTGTGAATAGAATGGCTCCTGACTCTTTTCTCTGGCATTGCCCTCCCTTATCACCATGGCTTACTGATGACCTGAGACAGATAAAAAGTGAGAGCAAAGATAATCAGAATGTCATTGTCTAATGACACGAGATGGAAGGTTTTTCTTGTCTTAAACTCTGACTATATAGACAGTGCAAAGGTCTCTTCAGTTACCCACTGTTCATTTGCATGCAGCAGAACTTTTCTGTGTGATACAATCTGTGTTTTTAAATCACATCAATGACAGTTGCCTGGATAACAAAATCACTCACGTCAACAAAATCATGGAGGTCAACCTGAATCTTTGGAGATGAGAAGTCATCCTTTCTAGATTTGCTGCTAAAGTTATTCCCTGAAGATACAGATGATTTGGGAACTCATCAGACTAAACCCTATATTTATACATTTTGGCCAAAAAAGGCTTGTCACTTGTCTTCAAGGAAGTTATTTACAAGTTTCAGTTTTAAAAAAAAAACAAACAAACCAAAACAATCTTCTTTTCTCTTCTGGAGGATAGACCGTATAGAAGACAACTCTGAATGACCACAAGGAATCCAATTTAATCTTTGGGTATGCAACATACAATTGTGTAGTATTCTAAGTTAATTTTTTCCTGACAATGGATAACAAAAGGTCCATGCTATTTTTTTTTTAACATTTCGGCTAGATTTGGTTCATTCAAGCTACTTTCACTGCTAATAGAATAACAATATTACTAGAGTTGGCAAGCTTATTTGGAAGGTTAGTGACGATTTTGGCTATGTAGCAATGATACAATCAAATTAACAGTCCATCTAGTTTACCACCATATCTCTCCAGATAGTCCTAATTAGACTCTCTTAAGTCTCAACAATTTTCAGCCCATCTTTAGTCATAGTCAGTCTACCTAGATCATGCTTATCCTGTAGAAGTGCCCATCTCCGCATTAACTACTTGAAAAATTGATGATGATGTCTTTGTACTTGGAGTACTGTGTCTAGGTTTGGAGTTCTCAGGACAGGAAGGACATGGACCTGTTGGAATAGGTCTAGCAGAGCGTCACGAAGATGATCAGATAGCTGGAGCACTTCTGCTGTGAGGACAGGCTGAGAGAGCTGGAGTTGTTCAGCCTGGAGAAGAGAAGACACTGTGGGGGAGACCATATAGCAGCCTTCCAGTATCGGAAGGGAGCCTACAGTAGAGCTGGAGAGGGACTCTTTGTCAGGGGGCGTAGTGAGATTTAGATTAGATATTAGAAAGAAATTCTTTACTCTGAGGATGGTGAGACACTGGAACAGGTTGCCTAAAGAAGTTTTGGAAACTCCATCCCTGTGAGTGATCAAGGCCAGGCTGGATGGGGCTTTGGACAGCCTGGTGTAGTGAGAAGTATCCCTGCCCATGGCAAGTGGGTTGGAACTCGATGATCTTTAAGGTCCCTTCCAACTCCAACCATTCTATGATTCCTAGTGAGGCAACTTTAGTTAGGTCCCAGAAGTTTTATGGAAGTAATCTGAGTTTAGAATACTTCTGACCTGGAATATCTTCTCTGCTGCCTTGATTAATCTTTGGGTTGTGCCTGTAGACGATAGTTTGTCAAATACAACTGAAAATTGTGGTTAGGTCTGAGAAACAGAAGAATTGCTGCTTATATCAGTGTTTGAGAGAGAGGGATTTAATTTGTTATTGGTCATGCTGGCTCACTGAGTCCATAAAAGGCGATATTTTGAACTGTAGTTGGTATACATTTGTGTGTAAAAGATGCAGGCTCCAGATTATGTCATTTTTGTGGCTGCAAAGGAAGAGAAAAAGTCCTCTCTTGTTTCGTAGCTGCTGCTAAAACAGGTTCTGAGAAATTGGTCATGACCTCTTTTTTAACTTGCACTTGCTACTTCCACACACGTTAACTGCTCCAAGAAGACTGCCTTCTATGATTCTTCTCCCTGACCCTATTTCTAGGTAGAGAAATCTGAAAACATGTCATTGTCCCTGAGGCTGAAAGCAGATCCTTTGAAATGGGAAGTGTATTCAACTTATAACCCAATATATTTTAGTGCTGATTAAGAAACTAACAGTTAATGTAATTTTATTTTTTCCATTTGCTCCCCAGCAGCTAATACCCTACTGCGTAGTGGGCTAACCTCAGTATGTTTAACTTCTAACTACACCTAAATAATCTGTTATCCTGGATCTGTCCTCACCTGGCATTGGGCCAGGAGAAAGCCCAGACAAGCTAGAAGTAAATCTCATTTGGGCTTTGGATAAAGTCTTCACATCCATCTTCATGCTGTTGGACTTCTCTGTAGTAGTTGACATAGCCATTCCTATGAATTGAGAAAAGAGGATTTCAGCTAATGGGGCTGTACTAGGATGACGTAAGTCATTTGAATAATAGCCACAGAGGAAAAAATAACTGCGCCTTTGCTTGAAATCTCTGCTGTTCTCACCTCTATAATTTTTAAGTATTTGACAGTGTAGTAAAGAAAAATAAGAAGCAAAGGGAATAAAATCTCAGTCATGCAGATGTGACCTGACTTCTACATCTAGCATTAACTAGCAAAACAGAGCACTGTCTTTTATTTAGTCAGAGGTTTGGCTGATTCTAGAAACTGAATAAAGATTAGGTTACAAATCCAGCAGATGTGATATGATAGGAAGGAAGGGGAGAGGTTATGAGAATCTTAGCACAACTGAAAGTGTTCAGAGGAACACAGCAACCTAAGTGCCTCATTCAGGTTTTGTAAGGTGCTCATGTCACTTAGGCATTCCTGATAGTTTCACTCTAAGGCACACAAAACATGGCAAGCACAGCTGCAATTAAATGCAGGTACTTAAAACAGGTACGGGAATCCAGAAAGAATATAATAGTTAATTCTTTTATTATTATCTCTAATACTCCCAACAGGCTTATGATGAAGCCTTTTGAGTGGCAACGTTGTGGGTTTTTGTGTGTGTG
>VXBW01005696.1:3148462-3161335 GCA_013400375.1 Thinocorus orbignyianus | reverse complement strand
CCCCCCCCCCCCCCTTTGTTGCTGCAGGTATTGATACAACAGAATTCTTTTCTGATGGGAGAGTGCAGACAGAGAAACTGGGGCATCTAGGTACTGTAACAAATTAAGTTACTGTTTTGCCTTGATTTTTTTGTTTGATCTTCTCTAAATAGAAATCTTGTCTTCAGCTGGATAAGTGTATGAAAAATAGATAAAGTAATATATTAGCCTTGCAAATGTAGGGAATTTATTTTTTTTACCTAAAATGGCTATTGCAAGAAAGAAGATTCCTTATCGTATGATAAGGATATGTTTTACTGATTATATATTCATTTATGCATCGGCTCAACGGCTGTGTTGTGCATAGTGGTTTATAAGAGCACGGTACGCTTCAATGTAGATAAACACAGGAGTTACATGTATTAGCATTTACTTGTCTGTAAAAATGTTTTGTGTTATTTGTGTGTGTATATTCTGTTTGTGTTTCATCTTGTTACATTTATAACTATAGCAGGTGCTTAGATTTAATGTTTGTAATGATTTTCTATGTTTATACTTTACAAGAATTGCATTATTACATTAAATGTGTGCTCAGTCTCAGGTCAGTAGCAAATGAGGTCTTTGGAGGCAGTACTGATTAGTGCAATTTTTAGCAGTGTTGCAGAAGATGGTATTTCTTTATTGAGTCATACAGACAGTATTTTGACTTTTACTATAAAAAGAGAGAACAGGGAAGAAGAGACAGAAATGGCTGCTTTTATGCATATGACATGCAGCCTTGGGGAAGATGCAAATCTGGAATGAAAACTAATTGCCTTCTACTTTGTTGCATAGCCTGAACTATGTGGAGTAGAGCTGACCAAAAGGAGTATGTCCTTTATGTTAATTAGTAGTGATTACTGCAGAAAGCTGCCACAAAACCAGTACAGTCAAAGGGATGATTTTAAAAATAATTCTTCAGACCTTACAGAACAGACCTTATCACATTGTAAATGTGTTTTGATGGATCTTCCTTGATAGGTGGATAGAGAGGAAAAGGATGATACAGTGGAGCTAGCAAAATGGAAAAGCAATTATATTTCATCAGAAAGATAAAATTCACTGTTCCTCAAAAGATTGTTAAATATGATTATGTGTCATATAAGCAATTAAACACAATAATATTTGAAAAGCTGTGTTTGGTCCCCTGTCCATCCCCCCACCCCCACCCCCCCTCGCCTTGCTTTTCTATGGGAAGAAAGAATTGTAGCATCTGAATTGTAGACATACACATTGTGCATTAAATCAGTTTTGTGTGACTGTGTCTGCTCAAGGACAGTTTAAAGGACAAAGCGGAACATGGCAGTCACAAGTGATTTGCCTCCTACAACAGGGAGGCATCCATCTACATATAATAGCTTTTTAGCCATTTAGGTTAATTGTCTTTACAGTATATTTCCAGTACTCTCTTGGCAGCCCCTGAGTTCAAATAACTTACTTTTCTATATCTTTAATAATGCAATCTTTATGAAATGTCAAGCTGAACTTAACCAAAATAATCTTAAAAACACAAATGTCGTGTAATAGTTCTGTGAAATACGCACACCACAGAGCAATAATGATGGAATATCTTCAGACTGAGAAGGCAACCATGGTGTATATGTGATAGCTGGATAAATGTTTAGAATTTCATTACAGACCACTTGAAAGGTGAATGCGCAAGGTTTATGTAACTAACTTTATGACCAAATAGATAAGCTGAAACGAATATATTACAGAGATTCATCTTCTAAGTATATGCAATTATTGATAATATAACTGACATATTTTTTTATTACAGCTTTCTATTGTTTGTAGGAACGCACTATTTAATGTTTTATGCTGACAAGCGTTCCTTAATTCCAGATGGCGTTTTGAGAATTATGTAGGTTGTCTAATCATCAATAAGTGGCTTATATAGAGAAGTAATTAATATCATGATTATTTTCCTTATGAGTCAGCAGGTGTGTCATATGCATAATTTGTAGTGTGGAAAAAAAAATCAAAATGGCTTATGCTCTGCTGTATAGATTACAGAAAGGAAGATGCTGAGAATGAATTCTTTTTGCTTATGTTATCATTTGTGCTCTGGATTTACTGAGAGGGTAATTAAAAAGGAAAAGGGTTTTACCTGAAAATTAAAAAACGCTGAAAAATTTTCAGGAATACTGATAATCTTTCTAGCTGATTTTTGTGTTATATTTCATAGAAAAGCAAAAAGCCATTTTATTGAAAACACCAGATACCAATGGCAGAAAATAAAAGTAGCCCAATATGAAGAAAATTAGGTAGAAAGAAGGATTAAGAAAATAACTATTTTCTAGTTTTTCATGTGAAATGAAAATTTTAGTGTTACTCATTTTGGCTTGTCTGTTTAGTATATATTAGCACTATCACACAGTGGAGCAGAGTATATAGCAAGGGAAGGACAGCAAGACTTACTCATTGCAACTATTTAATAATTTCCTATTGTCTTAAAAAATTCCTATTTCCTATATATATATACACTATTATTTCATTTGCGGTGGTGATAAGCACAGTTGATCTTCAGTAAATGTTTGTGCAGTATTCAGGTAGTTTTTACGACATATGCAACAGCGTCTTTTAGTAGAATGCATTGTTTTTCTTTTTTTTTTTTTTTTTTTAAATACATATCATGAATGTATAGGTAACTTCAAATCTGTGTATTGTCACCTGGATTTCAATCTACCTTCTTGTCCTGCAGAATATAAGGAATATGTCCTAATTCCATCACGCAGAAATGTGCTGAAGTTCTACAACTATATGCGTCTATCTAAGAACATACATATTTAAAAATGTGTCGTATGCCTTTGTACGGATCCACTTGTCTTTCCACTCAGTCATCTACTACATGATGAAAGCATAGACAGTTTATAAAAGCTATAACTAAACCCACCTGAAAGTGTCCATCATGAAATAACGTTTCTCAGCTTTTCTAGATGTGTAGTTTCTCTGTTAATTGAATGGATGTGAGATGTGGAAGGGCAGTGCGCAGTTCTGGGAGGTGACAGGTCTAAGGATAAACCTCCTTGCAATCCATTATGAATCGCAGTTAGGGTTGTATCATAGCCATGTAGAAGGTCAATTTGGAAGCTTTCCAGGAGGATATTTATCGAGCTTCGGAATACCCTGAGTAGCAAGCTTTATCAATACATGGATGGAAAGGGTACTTTAGGCATTTGTTTTTGGTTTCTAAACAATGGGCCTTTTTATTCCTTCTAACCAGTACACTTACTGTTCCAGCCTCACCTTATCCTCTGATAAGCAGGTTGTTGATCTCTAAGGGTTGGAAATCAGTACTCCTAGCACTTATATGACCTTCCTTCGTCACTGCATACCAAAAAGTAGAAGCCAGATGTCTTTGAAGGTCGTTTATTTCCCTTTAATTTTGTTCAACTTTAAACACATGTTTCAATGTTATAACAGACAGGTGCACTATAAAGGATACAGAGGACAACTCTACTGTGTTTTCTATACCCACCACTGTGTTTGAAATTCTAGTATGAAGAGACAAAAATAGTAACAACTGTATTTATAAGAAGACCGTTTCATTAAAATAGATTTTTCCTGTGAAATATGTGCAGCAGATGCTGCTGTGTGGTGAAGGTCGTTTCAGCATTCATTTGGAAAATGTATGAGGTGAAATCCTGGATTGAGTAGAGTTGCTGAGCCCTGGTCTCTAAGGAGCTTGTGGTTTCCATGTGAAAGCCTTAGCTTTTTCTTCTCTCTTTATCGCAGATACATTATTTCTTCTCCTGTGTGTTTGCTGATATTTTGTTGCTTTGAGGAAATGGTTTTGTGCCTACATTTTAGGCAAACTGTTGTGGATAACTATATAAACTCATAAAATATTAACAAATACAATTAAATAGAGAAATGTTAGGTTGTTTATAAATATACGACAAGTTTATTGTGCTCTGATTAAAGCTTCACTGAGATGTAATTCCACTGGCAGCACTCTTGAATTAGCTCAGTAAGGAGCACAGTATATTTATTTTTACGTGAACTTTGTCCAGTTAAGTTGCCAAAGCTGTGCATTGTAAAACTATTACAAGGTATTTATATACATTGGTTTGATGTCAAAAAATTTTTTGCTTAAATGTTGATATTTATCAATCTGTTGTTTCCTATCATCATCTCTTCACGTGCGTGAACTGTACACTTTCCTAAATGGAGTGATGTAGCACTTCTTTAGTGCTGAAATGCTGTGTGGATATTAATTATAGCACAGAACAGCCTGGTGGGGAAGGTAGATAGATAAGTAAGTATTATTATCCGTATTTTACAGATGGGGAAGCTGAGGCACAGAATTAAGTGACTTTCCCAAGGCCACACAGCAAGTCAGTGGCAGATCCAGGATTAGCACTCGGGGACTTCCTGGATCCCTCTCCCATGCTTTAAGCACTAGACCACAGTGTCCACTGGACTCAGCAAGCAACTCATTGCAATAATGGACAGTTCCAAGGACTCATATCTGGTCAGTGTGTCCACACGTTTGTTTGCAGACTGCTGCAGGATGTCTATGTGGTTTGAATACTTCAGCCTAGAAGATTTGTGCACTGTGTAGTTTCTGACCCTCGTCGTCTTCAAAAGTGGTGAAAGGAAGAAGTAGTAGAATTCTGACATACACATGGCGTGGCTGTGAAAAACATTTGGTTTTCATGCCTTATTCTGATCCTTCTGAAACTGATAGGCGAAACTGTAGTGGATTAATAGATTTTGAGGATGTTAGTGTGGGTGTTGGTGGCTGCTTGGTACATTAAATGTCATCTAGAGCATGAATTCTGTCTTCCATGACTGTTCATAGTTAGTCTTGCCTATACTTTCAGTTTCAAACTCTCATTTATTGCAGCTCTTAAAAATAATAATTTCATGGTTTTCCTGACATGCTAATAAAGGCAGAGCATTCCCAACTGAAATTAAGTTTCTAGTGTCTAGCTGTGGGGAAGTGGAGTGGATCTGCCACTATTTTTGCTTTTCTTGCAATAGTGCTTACCTCCAAATGAGATGAAGACCCAATTGCACTAAACAACTAGTGAGCCCTGCCCTCCCTTCTCCCTTCCTCCGTTGAGGCAGTACGGAAATTAGAGAAATTACTTGTAGACTAAACGCAGTGTGACTTTTTGACTAGTAAATGCAAGGTGGCTTTCAAACCACTCCCTAGGAAGTGAGGGTGTACAGTGCAAGGCCTGCTTAATTGGGCTTTGCTCAGAGTTTGATGAGTGAATTGGCAACAACACAATATTCCCAATTAAGCTGTTTTCCCCTGTAATATTAATGGAATAAACCCACTTCTGAGAATGAGGGACTTGCTGTGACATTACAGGAAGAAGAGGCAGGGAAGAAAAAGATTGCCAGAAGCTGAAAATTGAACACATGGGAAAGGAGAAGTCAAAGTGTATGAGCATATTTTGATAAATATTAATGAATTAATTTGTATTTACTTTACTTAGATGATCTGTAAAGGCTTTAAACTGTCCAGAAATGTAATAGTTTCCTCATTGTAGAATTTCGTCTAACGTTGCTTCTGTAAGGCCTTTCCAGGATCAGTAAAATACTGATGGCTATGTCTTTTGCTAGAATAGCCTTACTTCTGATGTGGCTGTAGCACTTGGCCTTTGGCATCCTGCCTAACCGTTCACCCAAGGGCATGGCATCATGCCAGCATGACAAACATGCCTGGTTATGTCTAATTTCTTACACTAATGGATTCATTTTACCTAAGATGATCAAATAGTTTGTGTCAAATTATACTTCCCTGGTACATCTTGATCAGTTATTAGCTAATTCTAAATTACTAAAAGACAAAACAGTTTTAACAGAAGGCCTTTTCTGATTGTCAGATTTTAGTGTTGTCTGTGGGGAAAGCTCTAATAGAGACGATCTAATACTCTTGGTCTCTCTTTCTTTAACAGCCCAGATGCTTAGTGCTGACACATTCCTAGGATTTTTCTGTATAAGATAGCTACAGCATGACAGCTATTTTTAAAAAAAGAGAGGACCCTGAAACAAAACCTTATGTCTAGAATGCACGACATCCAGCTTTAAACATGAACGTGCTCTTTAAGGAGAGGTGGTCTTGTAGTTTAATTTCTTGTTATATTCTATTGCATTCTGTACATTAATATATATTTAGCATGTAAGGCTAGTATTCAAATCCCCTTGCTTCAGACTTCCATTAAGATACCAATTTTATGTGTTGAGATCAAGCAGCTCTTGTTCTAATATCACTTACAAAAGCTCTTCCATGTAAGACAATATATAGTCACAATACATTAATTGGTGTTTTTGCATAACTCATCCTTTTTTATTCATTCTCATTTACCAGAAACCACTCTAAATCATGCTGTGAAATATAGACTGTATTTGCCAATTACAACTGGTGATGTCAAGCCCATACTGAAGCCAATATTTGTTTTAGCACAGCGTCCGGTGCCCTGTTGCTGAACAGCCAAATCATTTCTTTACCTGAGGAAGTGTGATTTTTTTTTCATGTCAAAAGTGACCAAACTTACTATTTTTTGCAGCTTTTTTAGCCCAGGCACTACAGACTAGTTCATCACATACCACATTTACAAAGAATACAGTTAAAATGCATATATGACTACAGTATAAAATGAAACATGAAATATGTGTTGCTGAGGAAGAACAGCTTTTCTGTTTTCTGCCGTTAGTGTTTGCTGTCTGCCTCTACTGTAATTAAAGCTTGGTGCTTGTAAAGAAAAAGTAAAGCTTTGCAATTCACAGCAAGTGAAGCCAGTTGTTTTCATGGTATTAAAGTTTTCTTTCTTCTCATACTGTCACTGAGTATCATTCTCTAGCTTTGACAAAGTATAGCGGGTGTTAGTGCTAATAATTTGGTAATTCTGCATGTAGCTCAGGATCCTGACCTAAACATAAAAGTACATGTGCAGTCCCTTTCTTTAAGAGTAAAATAATAAAACTGCCTCAGCCAGACATTTCTTCTCTCATCTGTTTCATTTCCTATTGACTCATGTTTTCCTTCATTCTCAGTAACCAGTGTTTGCTCATTATATTGCCAGTTTTAACAGGGGAACTTCTGCATGTCAAAGTTAGCTGTAATTATACCTCAATAAAAACTTACGCATGAGGAATAGATTTTAATAAGGAAAATTAAATTCTTAAAACCTTTTTTTTTTCTCCTGAGTAGGAAGAATAAATAAATATTTATTAAAAATATCTTTATTTCATAGTACTATGCAATCTTGCCTATAGCTTCCAAATGAGAAGCAACTTCCCTGTCCTTTTTTCTGTTTTGCAGAGAAATGATGAAGAGGCTGTTGTGGATAGAGGTGGAACTCGCTCCATTCTCAAAACGCATTTTGAGAAGGAAGATCTAGAAGGTGAGAGATCATTTCTCAGTGCATTACATTGTCTCTTTCTTCTGAAAGTATTGAAATGCTGTTCTAACGTGTAAACGCACTGATTTGAGCAAGGATGCAAAACTGAACAAGATAGTAGAGTCTCATAATTTATTTTAAAATGAAGTGCTAATCATTTCTCACGTTGGTACTCAGGTACACATGATGGTGGAAGGAGTTCATTATTGATCTATAATCAATAGTCTTTTTTATTGATCTATAATCAAGTCCTGTAAACATGCATGTATGACTTTAGATAAGTCTTTCTACCTTAAAGTTTCCAAATATGTAAATGTAAGCACTACTGATAATATAGTACTTATAATGGCTTCTATAATTGCTTTACAATGCTCATGTAGTTGCCTAGACTCATCTTCAGCTGAACAAAATCATTTTGGAGCATCACAGATAGGGCAGATACTTGATAATATAGACTGCTGAAAGCACTAAATATTACCATGTAAATGAAAATGAAAAGTTGTGAGAATTGTCTTATGATATCGGCCTAATAATTCAGAGAGTGTCTCAAAGAATCACATTTCAGTTTGTTTAGTGGATCCCAAACTTATTCTGGTTACTACTGTACTTATGTTCTTGTATTGAGGTGTGTGACACCCCATAATTATACGTTGAAATGGAATTTCTCTTGCACGTGTGATATCCCATCCCTGAGGCTGGAACTTGCTGATTTTAATTGTTACCTTATTGTGGTGGGAAATTTAAGGTTTTTGTCTTTGTCACACAGAGCCACAGAAACTAGCCAAAATTAAATGCTAAGATTTGGCACATCTGAAAAGTTACCTGCCTCAGATCTAAAGAGAGGTATCTCCATCTGTGCATGTTTCTGAGCTTTCTAAATGCCTATCCCTATTACTGCTTCTCTTAGCAGTGCCTCAAAAAGCAGACATGGCTGCATTTTGGAAGGAGTCTTTGTACCTCATTTTGTATGAGGTAGTCTCTCACAGAAGGACATACAACGTCAGGTAGTGTAGCTTGTATGCTGTAGGCAGCTCTCTGTTCAGTCCGGGGTAAGTCTGAGCACATACAAGGGTAAATTTCTGGTAAGATGTTTCCAATGTGTCATTTAGGGTTTTGGTGCCTCCAGGGGTAAGTGGCTGCCAGTGGATCAGGCTGGGAATGATAATTTTGGACTTAAGCACATAACCCCCTTTTTTGAATCTCGCACTTGGTGTTCTGTAGTGCCTTGATTGCATCCTTGGACAAAGTGAAACCATTGTTTCTTTTGTCCCTAGAGAAACACTTGATAGAAGAATGGAGGCTCCCAGCTTTCCCTTCTCTATAATACTGACTCACAGAGATTTTTGTGGGGTGAGGCTACTCAATAAAAAGTCTTTTTGCTGAGTCATTTTTCTGATGATTATAACGTGGCATTTTAAAATCAGACAACTTTCTGGAGTCACATCTTTAAGCTCAGTCACATGGGTAGACTCAAATGTTAAAGCAATCAGAATTATTTGATGTTCCATATGTGACTGCATGGAACATAAAACTTCATCTCAAAGTTTGAACAGGTGTGTAATTTTAAAAAATGTGTTTAATGACTATTTTCTCCTACCATCCTATATGTATATAGCTGCTCCTGTGAGATACCAGTGAAAATACTCTTTCAAAAATTTGCTCTTAGGATGTTATCAATAGAAATTGGAACATGATAGCGACTCCCTGCCCAATCTTTGCATCAGTTTAAATTGTTTAGAACACTGAAAAATTCTGTAGTTAGCCAATGAGTCTCCTTTTCTTTAAAATAAAATCACACTGCTTCCTAATGTTGTAAAAAACCCAATTATTCGATGCAGAATCCTTCATAATGCGGTTATATTTCTCTGATTTCATGTCCAGTCTAAGATCAGAACAGTATGTCTTTAAATACGTAATCACTGAATCCAGAAATACCAAGTGACATAAAAAGATTTGAAGAGATGGTAAATTTTAATATCCACTTGCTGTTAATAGCATGTCCATTTGTTTCACAGCACATCTAGGCACTTTTCCATCTGGAAACGGGATGTGACTCACAAATGTCACTGTCTTATTCTTATCCAGTGTACATTGTGTTGGCTTTTGCTGAAAACTTACCTTTTTCCTAATGACACAACAACTATAAAGCACAAAATTATATAATCAGGTGCTAATTGCATTGCTTAGTAAAAATCATATAATTAGATAATTAATATGTATTATGTAATTAGCTCTGACAGACATTTAATTGGGTTTATGTTTTAAAAATGTAAGTAGCTAGTTACTGAATATTGTAGCAAAGACTAGTTTTGACAGGTTTTAAGTTTCAACAGCATCATATCAGTAACAATTCAAAACCTGCAATTTACATGAAGAACTAAAGATTGTTTAAATCTGAAAATCAGTATTCAAGTTCTGATTAAATCTTAAAACTGTAAGTATTTTGTTATTTTTTAAATTTTAAACTGTTAGCATTTAAATGGCAGAAATACTGATTTAAATGTCTACTAAAATTGCCATCTGAAAATTCTTGGCCCAGCAAATACTTGTATTTGCATATTTTGGGACGGCTATTGTGCAAATACATTGCAAGTGTGTATCTTCCTGAGAGCATGAAAATATCATGGTGATTAATGCTGCCTGGAAGAACATCCACAAGACCAGAATTTTGCTTCAGTCTCTCTAGATCAGTGTTTTCCTTCCCTGTGCAGTGCAGTAAAAATTTGGGAAGATAGGACCAGAAACTGCAGTACTTATGGGAACAAAAAAGATGTGGTGTTCATGTTAGTGCCAGTAATGATACTTTCAATGTGTATTTCAACTTGTATCTTTTTACTTAAGCTTTGCAGTGCTTCAGAGGTGGATTGTTTGCAGAGCTTTGGCATTCATATTTTCAGCATGAATGATTTTTCCACATAATTCATTTTCCCTGAGTTTTAAGATCGATATCAGTCACTAATACCAAAGAGGTCATTTGTCTGACTGTTGCACTAATGAAGGGACAAAGAAAGCATTTCTGAAAGTAAAACAAGAGGCCTCTCTGCCCTGGTTATAATCACGTATTTTGCATGTTATCTCTCAGTGTGTGTAAAGACAAAATTCCTGCTGAAATAAATATGCTCATATTTTTATCAGTAGTGGAATTTCTAAATGAGAACTGGGCACTGATTTTGGGTACTAAAGTACTTAAATGCAAAAAGACATTTTTTACATGTATCTGTGCTGGGAGGAAGTAGGCAAGTTTTCGTAAACAGATGTGCATATCAACAAACACTTGCACTCCACTTGCCTCCCTGTTGTTGTCTCTGGCTGTCTGCCATTGCTTCAATGAATGTTCAGCAGTAACTTTTCTGACAAAATGGATATAGCTTCTTTTCCTTATAGATTAAAAATATTTGCATAGATATCTGTACATGGCTGGAGATCTCGGATTCTCTCAGATCGCATACTGAGACCATTGGAATATAGAGAGATACAAAAGGATTGACACTACGTGCACTCCGACTAAGGTCTTTTGCTTAAACCCACCATATCAGCCGAGAGTGAAAATGACTGTTCCATGCCTGGCCTTGTTACAGGTGGTCAGCTGCAAATCCTGGATTTTTGTGGTAGCATTTCAGAGCTGCTGTGAGTTTTACTGTGGCCTGGTTTGAGACGCAGCTTCAATAGAAAAGTGGCTGGAGATAGGATTAGGTGGAGGTCCAGGCATGAATCAGGGATGAATCCTGGCTCTGTTGAAAGAAGTTGCAAAATGGTCCTTGATTCAAAGAAGACAAGGTTTTGCTTAAGCTTTTTATAGTTCAAGCATTTTGACTAAGTGGTGTGGGAAAAATTTGTCTCATGGGAAATCAAGTTTGCTGTCTTTCATGTCTCTCAGGACACATAAACCACTGTATCCAGTATATAAATCACTGTACATCAGAATATGCATTCTGACACTTTTGACAAAGTTTAGATTACATGGACTGATTACTGAAAGTCACAGAAGACTTCAAACTAAATTAGGAAATAAACATCACTAGTACAACACTGAATATGATGAAGAAGATGAGGATTTAAACTTAATAAACCAAAAATTATTTTGAAATGTTGGTGTACTTGTAGAGATGTTTTGTATTTAACAACCTGCATGAAGATTAATTTTGGTAGCAGATGTTCTGCTGACCAAAAAAAAAAAAAAAAGAGAAATCCCACAGTATTTAATTATTCTCTTTTAAAAATGGTTATTTTAGTTATTATTTGTTTTTGGATTTTTTCTGGATTGAAACAGTAATTCAGTAATTTAAAATTTTAATGAAATAAATTTTAGTGAAATCTTGATTATATACAGTTAGGGTTAATATATGAAAGACTCAGTGTGATTGAACTCTAATCTCTATGTATTTAGTAAAAATCTAAGTGGCTCCAAATATTGAAGTAGGCTTTTATTCTTGGAGACTGGACATTTTTCACAGAAATAACATAATAATGAACCTGTCTACCACTGACAATACTTACCTGAAAATTAATAGGACCTAGCAGCTCACAGGCCTAAACAAATGTAAATTATATTAACCCACTGACCTTGATTCATCCTTGCCCCTGTGGAGAAGCATGTCAGCTGTTAATTCTGCTTGGCCAGGCTTGAGCATTGACCAAGGTCTCCTTTCCCTTTGGCTGCCAGGACCTGCCAGCCTATTGCAAGTAATTTGTTACACTGTTGGTACAGATCTCCTGATACAAGCATCCTTGCTTCTGCTTCCTATGAGTGTCCCCTTCCTCCTGATCTTCCCTCTGATCTACCTTGTGCTGCTGGGAGCAATGTTTGTGAGACTCAGATGGGTAGAATATAAGATGTGGAAGAAAAGAGCTGAAGAGAGATTTGGATTAGTCTATGCCTGCATTGTCAGATGTGGATGTATATCTGTAGCTCTCTAAAAAATCATCTCTTAAAAAGAACCGTTTTGGCTTTACAAGCACAGAATTCTTTCATTTTGTTGCCTGCCAGGTATTACATGTTCTAGCTTGTTCCAGTTGTCATTTCTAAGGCACATCTTTCTGTAGTGCCTCTTATCTAGTTTTGTCTCCTTTCTCCTACGTCTCAGTATTCCTTGAGATCTCACTTCTCTTCTGAGCTGTTATGCTCTCTTGCCTTGGTAATCACCTGGTAATCACCTCTGACAAGAGGCCTTTCCAGTATTTGTGGAGACTAGTATTGCAAAATGTTTCACCTCGTGAAATTCTGATAAATTAAATTGGCATAAACCAACTCATCCTTATTGGTGAAAGCCACAAAATTGCAGCATCAGGAAGACAGAAACAGTTTTTAACATACACTTGTGCTACTACTGAGTTTGCATTTTTTTTTTTTTTTTTTGCTTGTTGCTAATTTAGAAATATAGGTCAAAATCTTCTCTCTGATAACCATCGCTTCACTTTCCATCAGAGCAAAGTGTGAGCATGTGTCTGAGAGGTTCCTTTTCTGTTCTGTGTCTGCTTCTTTTTTTTTTTTTTT
>VXBW01005696.1:3133090-3148447 GCA_013400375.1 Thinocorus orbignyianus | reverse complement strand
TTTTTTTTTATATATATATATTCTGTTGTCTGGCAAGGTCTGAGACCTGGTCTTGTGATATAACCATGCATATTACATCTCTGGACTCCTCTGGAGCAATGTAGGGAAATAGGGAATGAGCATAACTGCAGCTATAACGACTTTTAGCCCAGCCTCAGCCTGGGAAAATGTTTTGTTAAAATAAGAGATTTGTTAGCAGGTCAGTGATTGATTTGGGCTCTTCATACAATCCTTAATTTTAATTACATCAGTGAGATGCTCTTACCCAAAATATTTGTGTGTCCTTAATGCTTTCTTGGGCCAAGGATGTTGTTTTATTTATTTAATTTTTAAGTATAATTTCTATTGCACTTAAACCTAGAAGGTAAGTTACATGTATGAGATAAAAAAATTCTGAAGGCTTTCTTGTCAGTTCCTCCAAATTATAGCATGGCAAAAAGGTAAAAAATGTTCTTTAAGCAAACCATTACCACAAACAGCAATGCAAACTGTTGTTTTAGGAAGCATTGTTTTTGTCCTTTCTGCTTTTTCTTTAGCTCTGCCTCCCTGCTGCACTACAATAGCGAATCATGAGTCATGTACTCTTTCCTCCTACACAATTCACTATAATCACTTTTTCTCCTATAAGGAAAAAGGCAATTTTTTTAACTCTGCATGGGCTGCTGTTTTTCTGTCTCTACCTCAGTGTTCATTTTTGAGTGGATGGAAAATTGCATTTGGTTCAGCTGTAGCTGGCAGTACATTAAAAGAGGCTTCAAGGCACTGAGTGTTTTCCAGAGGAGGGAGAAACCCCTCCGGTCCTGCTGAGGTCAGCAGCCTTTTGAGACTTGGCTCAAACCACTGGCAGAATATTCTTTCTCAAGGCGTCTTGCCTTTGCAGTGTATTTCTTTAGTAGGTCACAGAAACCTCTATTTGCTCTTTCTGGAGATGTTTCAAGACTCATCTGTTCCCTTATCTGCCCTTATCCATTGTGCCCATGAGCAGGGATCTGAGAGCCTTGGTCTCAGCAGTTGCCCAAGGCAGATTCAGATTATTCCAGGTGGAAGGCAGAGCACAGGCAGATGTACCACGAGCACCTGGTGTTCACGGATATTCAATCCAGGACAGTCACTTTTTATGCAATAGCTGCCGACTTGGCTGTTTCACTGAGGAGCTCTTCAAGTACATACTTGAGTCCCATGTGCCTGCTGTAACATGGAGACCTGCAAAACATCTCCTGAATGGAAAGCAGGGATGTGAACATGCTTCATATGTGTGTTCTTCCTACCAAGTGGGTGCATGTTTTTTGTGTTAAATTGGGTTTGAAAGGAGAATGGGAGGCGCTGGGGCAGAAATGTCTGTACTCTTATCATTCTATTAAAAAGATCTTAATTTCTCTAAATTAAGGGAGACATTTACAATTTCTTTCTCTCCATTGTTCCTTGCAATGTCACATCCATTCAGACAACTGTCATGAGATTTCCAGAAGTTTCTAAGTTAAGTCATCAAGTACCATAAATTACAATGGGATACCTGTTTTTCAAAGCTTTAGAAATACCACTTCATTTCTTTTCCTTTCATTTGTTTAATGAATAAGTTAGGCAGCTAGGATAAGCTTCTGTTTCAATGACCCAGAATGCCAGGTTCTGAAAAACATTTTTAGATGTTACATCTGCCATTTTCAAGGGCTATGGAGAAAATATTTGCTTTTCTGTGCTTGCCTTTTTAGATGGATAATTTCCTATTGGATTCTTAAAATAAAATCTAGGTGTAAGGAAGAATTTCTTCTTTAGGATACGGTAACCCAAAACAATCCTTCTGCTTAGATTTTATTCTGAGAAATGTCTCTGCGAGATGTATTCATATTCATAATGTATATTTCATATCTGTGTTTTCTGGGGCAAAGACTTCATACCTTCACAAACTGCAGATATTTACAACACAATACACTTATTTTTCAAAACCCTGATTTTTGCATATGATTATATGTACTTTCATCTGTCTGAAAATTAAATACAATTAACAAGATCCCTTTTCAGTCTTTTTTAATACAATTTGGATGTATTAATGTAACCCTGTAAAAATTAAAAAGAACACTTTGTAACAAGTGTCATTATTTCTTTAATCCTTAAAATATTTTTGCTTATGAAGTGTTGTAACGCTTTGAAAGTAAACCACAAGGGGCCAAAGCCGCTTATAATTTAAATACATAGTTTTAAACTAACTTTGTATTCTGTGTTTTGTTCCCCAGCTATGTGCAGTTTCATTAAGAATAGTCTGTTTTTTTAAAAAAGCCGCACTATTTATAAAAATTAACATTGGATGTGTATAAAGGTAACATTGCAGAGCAGATCAATTCACTGTATTGCGTTTCTTTAATAAGCTCTCAGATTGCAAATAATGTTTGTGTATTAATATATTTTCTCAGAGGTTCAGTTTTTGAAAACAATTTATTCCTAAATCCTGGTACTGAAAATATTTATGCATGTGCTTATGTTTAGCTCGCAGCACATCTGGAATAAATTAACATTGTAGTTCAGAGTGTGTTTTTGCAGGAACAAAATCATAGGCTTTCCATGATAAAACTGTATTGATATAAATGTAAGCATAGTTGAAAAATCTCAGGAAAATCAGATAGATCCTATGGCTCACTGATATTTAAATTAATTCTGGTTTTTAAAATGATACATAAACAAAACGTAAACCATGGAGAGGAATAAACCTCAGCACAGAAATTCCTTCATGTATTTTGAAGTAAGAATTAGCAGGACAAATCCTTTTTGGTCTATTAGATGTATGTGATTTTTTTGGAGAAAGGACAATAGGCCAAACTCTTAAGTGTGTGCAGAGCCACAAATCTGCACACATATACCTGATTTCATTTTATCTGCATATCATATGTTTCTATGGACCTGATTACATGTGGGTATCTGTGCATGCACACAGAAAGTATCTTGCAACATATCCACCATAGTCCTTGGCTGAGAGAATAAAGAAATGTTTCAAATATGATTTTTACCATTCTTGGATGCTTCCTTGGAAGAGGGAAAAAGCAGTCCAAGCTAACTGACTAAATATAGGAGTAAGATAAACTGTAATTGACCACTTCAGCTGTTAACATTTTTTGTAAGAAAACACAACCATTGGAAAAATACAATTGAAAAAAAATTGGTTTGTAAACACAGAACAAAACATAAAACATGAATCCATTTGTATATTTTTAACGAACAATTTTAGGCTTTCTCAGGTGATAGGACTCTATAGCACATGGTGCACCGTGAAGGTAGTAAAACTGTCCAAAAGTGATGCCCAGCATGTTATTATTGAAGACTTGGCTTTAAAGAGTTATAAATCCATTGTTATGCTCACCTCTTAAAACAGTGTGTAAATTCTGTGTGAGAGCTTTTAGGTTGTACTTCATGTTGACAATATGTACCCTAATGTAACTTCCAGTTGTTACTATTTCTCATACTTTAGTGCCTTTGTGGTTTTGTCAAAAGAATGAGAAATTGTGATGTAATTGGGCTAGATGCTGTGCAAACGTACAGCAAAGCAGGATTATTTTCCAATATTTAAGCAATATTGAGACATTTTTTAGATGGTATCCTGATGACGTAAATAATAAAACACACACAAAAAAAGCTCTTAAAGGTAAATGGAAGAAATGCCCTTTTACAAATAGCTATGTACTATATGGAACAAATCTGAATCCTTTTGGATACCCTGTAATTTACTTCAGCCAAATTATAGCTGTTCTTTGGAAAATTTAGTCAGATTATCTGAGAGCTTATAGTAAATATAGGTGCTGAAGCTACAAAAATGCCTTGCTTTAAAAAAAAAAAAGTTGTCTTTACCCAATTATTTGCAGAGGAAATGCGCTTCCATTGGTGTCACTTGGAATTTTACCGTTGATGTCAGTGACATTCAGGAGCAATCCGCAACCTGTATGCATGCCATGCTGGGATAGAAATATTCTAACTGTGCTTTTGTACGCAGCATTAAAATGACAGTCTAGCTGATTCTTGGGACTTGCTTATGGCAACAGAAATAAAAGCAAATCCTCTTTAGATCTTCTTGAAATGTAGAATTTTTTGAAAAATGTTGTTTTGGAATGTATTTGTTTTAGAATTACGGCTTTAAGGTTCATTTGGTCTTTCTGTTAGAAGTTTTATATTAAGCAGAGTCTTTTTATTCTAATCCTCAATGTATTCTAATGTTCAAATAATGTAAGCCTTTAGAGGGAAAAAAACAAATATCCATTGAAGAACTTCCTTGGGAAGATGTGGATGGTCCTCTCCAGTGTACGGCAGCAAGAAATTGTCTGTCAGAGAGAGTGTGGTGTTTCTGCCGTGTTCTGACCTGGAGGCTGTGGGGGAGTCTCCTGTTTGGCACTCTGGGCTTGAGGAATTTACAGAGCTCACTGGAAACTCTTCTTCAGTAATATCACAGTCAAATTGTACTGGAAAAAGTATCTTATGTTCTGGACACTAGTTTATAATCTTTACCATCAAAAGGTTACTTGACGTAAGGTCACTTTACTCATTGCATTTCTTTTATCTTTCCTCTATTTTCTCCTGCCTGCTTCTATCATTCACTGTAATTTTTGGTAGCAATTTAGAATTCATAAATTTTTCTTTTGTTCCCAGCTGGTCTTTTTTTGCTCCACAACTGTATTTGTTTAATAAACCAGAACTTCTTAAGTCTTCATTCATTTTTTTTTAACTTTTGCTTTTTACTCTGTCATTTTTGTTTTTAATAGAAAACTATTCCTTTTCCCCTGTCAATTCTTTTTTTGCTTCTTATTTGCCTGAACCTCGATACAAAGACCCAGATTTCTCTTTCTGTTTATTGAAATTACATCTTGGTAAAACTCGGTCTGCCTCAGTTGATTCACACACAAGGAGTAAAATCCATAAAATCCATTTTGCTTTTTCTTGGGTTTCCATTTCAGTTTCCAGGTTCCTGTTTTCAGTGTGAACTGATTCTGTCTGTATGGGGAGAATTGTTGTGGTACTCAGACAGACCTGAATGTTGTGTGATTTTAGGGCCTGTTTCCTAGTTTACTGAATAAAGAACTGGACTCAAGTCTTGGATTCAGCCCTGAGAATTACTTGGAGTGTAAACCGGAATCTGCATTTCCTGATGCAGGTTCAACCTGAGCATCTAAGTGACACAAAACTAGGAAAAGCAAGCCCTCTTCTATCACAAAGCAGCAGGAATGTACTAAATTACTGAATTTAAAAAGCAATCTCTGGAAATTATTGAAATCTTAGGGAGGGTAACGCCATTCCTTCCAAAATGTTGTTTTGGTTTTTAATACCCAAGGAAAGGGACAAGGAAGTGCTGAGTACTACATTGCTGCTGTCCTTCAGTGTCTTTTTAATGAAGTCTTTTTATGGAATATTTTTTTTCCTTGTTTCATGCACCAGTGATTGCAATACATTTGAAATACACCAAAAGGAGCAGTTATTTTTAAAAGACTTCTTGTGTTAAATATAAGCAAGAAGAAAGAGGTATCTAAAAAATAAATTACTAAAAATAAATTTTCAACTTGTGGCTTTTGTTCTAGAAAAATCTCCGGATTCAATGAGAATAGTCTCCCCAAAATTGATGCCTTTTCTTTCTAGTCTCCTCTACATGAGTCAAAGTTGAGGAAGTAACTAGTGTGGTGTCCAGAGCCTTTTCTCCACCTTTTTTAGTTCTGCCTCTGCAGAGAATTCCTGTTAACCTTTAATTTCTTTCATGTATTGTGACAAATGCAGCCTTGCTGTGTTTTCTGCCCCCACTGGAGTCTCCATGGGATTAGAGATCACGTGCTACTTTAGTTTAATGTTCTTGACCTTTTTCAGATGATTGACTCTGCTGAACGATTACAACAAAGCAGCAATTACCCACTAGCTGTGTTATGCTCATTTCAAGGAGAAAATAAATGTTATTTGAGATGAGTAATCTGGACACTGTCTTTCTGCTGACTAAATGTAGGAGACCTGCCTGTAGTGAGTCATGATTCCCTTCCCATTTGCTCTGTTTTGTGGTACTTTCTGCACATTTCCCCTATGCTCTCCCCCTTCTAAATGCTTTACTGTGCTCTTATCCTGTTAACTTAGAGAGCTAAATTTTTTGGGCTTGATCAGCAACGTAAAATTCCTCAGGCTCAAAGATAGTGGCAGGCATGGCAATGCATACCTTCTTATGTATTTTAAAAAATAAAATAGAATAAATAAAAAGACCTGAAGCTACCAGCAATGTGTTTATGATGTAAGCACATAAAGTTGTGTATGGTTTTTTGGTGTCTTCCCCTCCCCCCCTTCTTTTCTCTTCAGTGAATTTCCCACAAGAATTCTGTCAAGGTTTGGCTCATAAAATAGCAATGAGTTTTGTAAAGTTCCTGTACACACAAAGCAAACAGCAACTTTACCAAATGTTCAGTGCAAAGAGATCCATGTGTCTCTTCGTGTTACTGTTTTGGAAGACATTTTACAGAACACCTGTCTGGCTTTAATGAAAGTTCACACACAGAGATGCAAATTAAAAAAAAAAAAACAAAACCCACAAATCAACAATCTGGCACTGCATCGTAAGGATTTCAATATTGGGTTTTTGCTCTGTATGAAGGGGTTGTTTATCTGTGGTGCTACAACATCATTATTGTAATCAATAATGCTATGACTATTAACTTTAGAATAATCAGCATTCTACAATTGCACAATTATAATAATCATTATACTATTAATACTATTATAGTTATTAATATTGTTATTGTGTCACCACAGCCCTTTTTAAAAGGTAACTGTTTTTTAACTATAGGCCATCGAACATTGTTCATTGGAGTTCACGTGCCCCTGGGTGGAAGAAAAAGTCACCGACGCCATAGGCACCGTGGACATAAACACAGAAAGAGAGACAGAGAGCGAGATTCAGGATTAGAAGATGGGAGAGAGTCTCCTCCTTTTGGTAAGATAAATTTTATTGTTGCATAGATCTTTTGATAATAAACATCAGTATGATTATGCATGCTCTGTTCTGTTATGGCTTGGACATGATTAGTAGCGGGGTTTTGGAGAACCCATCAGAGCCTCTCCTCTCTCTGCTGGGGAGCCAAGGCTTGTACCTCTGGTGAAGAGCAGCAGCAAGTGACAGTGAATACATGAGAAATCTCAGTAACTTCTGCCACTGTAGGAGACTGTCCAGGAGTGTTCTCATAGTGGTAGGCTGCCGTATCCACTGAGAGGGGGTAGCTACTTTATGGTGCCAGCTGCCCTCAATGAAGGCTCTGGATTATTTGCCCCTAAAACATAACATAGAGGAGTTGTTCTTTACAGTCATCTTTGTAATGATGTTGATGCTATTGAAGCTGCAGTGTTATATCAGATATGAACTGTGATCCAGATTTTGTTTGCCATTTGCCTTACATGACCCTGTAATATGCTGTTGTGAAATGAGTCTGCTAACTGAGAGATTGAGAACAAACAGGAAAAAATACCTTTCACTAAACAAACCTGATATAAAACTCCTAAAATTCTCAGCATTTTTAGGTAAAAAATACTACAAAGAACAGAAAAAGGTATTAATAAATAAATTAGCCAAGCTTTGTCTCAAAATACGTGAGAATATTTACTGTTCAAATCGAAAAAGTGCATGAGCTGAAACGTCCAAAACTGTAGTAAGTGTTGTAAATATGATGGAAGCGTGTATAGAAAACAGTTTGTCAGTATGCAACAGAAGAATGCTTTTAAATCATTAGGGAAATGTGCCAATGTAATTTCAGGCTACAGAATGCTAATTGTAAGACTTTCTTTTAATCCAAAGTTAGTATTATGTACATAGAAAGCTTTGAAACAAGTAGATTATAAGTGCTGATGGTTAAGTATATTGTAAAGAGCTTAAAATACTCAAATCTTTCACAATGAATTATACTGAGAATGAAACCAAGTCAAGACTTTTTCAAACTTAGTAGATATGAGTTATGTTTTGAAGACTGAACACTGAAGAAAAAATTGGCTGTGGTGGTTCTGTCTGGAATGTATTTGAAATGTATAAAAACCCAATACTATACAGAAACTGGTTTCTTGGAAAACAACAAAGTTCATAAATTATTGAAATAGTTTTCAAAAAGAATATGCATATATACATATAATGTCAGATTAAAAAGAAACAATTGAAGGTTACATTAGCCAAGAAGTAAGATATCTTAAACTATGAAGCAGTGTCTTCTGTTGAGTCATCTGGTTTTATTCAAGTGCCAGTATGTGACACATTTTGGCTGAGAACTTAGCTTTGTTCTTTCAACTTCTGGAGACCTAGGCTTGTGTCCTTCCTAA
The DNA here is from genome assembly GCA_013400375.1 of Thinocorus orbignyianus. Classification (NCBI taxonomy): domain Eukaryota; kingdom Metazoa; phylum Chordata; class Aves; order Ciconiiformes; family Thinocoridae; genus Thinocorus; species Thinocorus orbignyianus. The sequence goes on along the minus strand of VXBW01005696.1, from coordinate 3,140,146 downwards.
TGTCAAAAGTAAAAAACGCTGAAATTTTCTGGCTGAACCTGCCCTTAATAGTCTTTGACAGTAGTGCAATAGGATGCACTGTTCAACACAATTCTGTGTTAAGTGAAAATCAGCCTGTGTTCAAGATTGCTCTAAGAGTGGAGTAGTAGTAATATGAAAAATATAGTTTTGAAGTGCATTTTTAAGTTGGTAAATCTGACGATGATAGTGAGGCAGGGGTTAAGCACAGTCAGAGCAGGCAGACAGATTTATACAGGGATTAATCATAGTCTGTATCCACATCCTTGCTTTTAATATGGCTTTTCTTTGCAAGAGTTTCAGACAGGTTGTGCTGCCTGGGGAGAAGCGTTGCCTTCAGAGAGAATATAAGCATAATTTTTCTATGCTTTATTTACACAGAAAGAGCAACAGATACTTCCCACACTAAATATGAATCCACTAAACCTCAATAATACATCTTAGTTCTCAGTCTCTATGAACACAGGGTTATAACAGTACCCAGAGGCTGAAGGAAGTTGCAAGGAAGACAAATGCACTTCCTACTCTTGATGCATAACTTAATATGAGGGACTGTGCTACCTAAGAGAGCAGATCCAAAATAGTCCCTTAATTTATGAATCATTTTGATTTAAGTGAACATGCAGAAATACTTAGCTCCCTCTCATCATATACCCCTTTTAATGCATTTCTGCTGAAAAGTAGGAGGCTGTATTCATGGGAACTGGGGGCGAGGAGGGGAAAGAATAAACATTTCCATGAGCAGGTGCGAGAAGAAAGATAGAGAAAATAAGCACTGTGAGACCAGCTGATAGAACACGGTGCTTTGAAGTAAGTCAGAAAAATACCTTAGGATTTTTATGATACAAGAGAATAAATTAGCAGTGTTTTGAAGCAGTGAAGTATGAAAGGAGGTACAATAAAAGCCGAAGATGCAACAACTGAATAATAGAGATGCTAGAACAAGTAAAGGCCTGAAATCCTTAGACATGAACTGCTCCAGACCGCTCAGTTAACCAAGCATGGAATTAAGCACTATTTTTTTGTCGTAATTTATAACAGTATGACCATTAGGTCCAGATCTTGCTCTGCTTTAGGGATCTGCACAGTGCACGTAGTGCTGTGGAGTTGTGCAGGCCCCACTCAGAATGAAAAACAATTTCTTCAACAGTTTTCTTTGTATCAACATAGCTAAAAAACACTTGTATTCGATGTAATGCCAATGGCTGTAAGCTTCCTGGTAATCCCTTTGAACCCTGGCTGGGAAAGCTGTACCAGCTACTTTATGAGGAAATGTTTCTGCATATAATAGATTTTTTAGAATATTCTGATGGCAGCTCATAAGCTTTTTTTTTTAATCCCCTACTGTCACTATTCAAAAATAACCCAAGTGTTCTCAGTGTGCAGATTCAGAGCTTGTACACAAATAGTATGTAGAATATATAGTTAGTGGAATAAAAAGGGGTAGAGTTCTGCCATTTGGGGGAACAGATCAGTTACTCAAGTTTTATTTCTGTTTTCCCCACACCTGATTCTCGCTCTCTGTTTCCTCTTGATGAGATGAGGTTGTACAAGATGTTTCCATTTTGCCGTAACGATGTGCCTTTGAATTGCATAATTTGCCGATGACATGGCTTGCTCATAGAGAGGCTTTTTCATAGGTAGTAAAAATTGTAACCTGAGTTGTTCAAGATCTAGGTTTCTTCCATCTTGCCTCATAATTTTTTGGAAGGAAAGGAGAAATCCAGTGAAATCTTCCACTCTAGTCAAAAATTCAGTATTGCTTTTGCTTTATTGAAGAGGTCTACAGTTTCCAGCTGAAATGCTGCTGTTGTGATTAAGACCCTAGTTTCGTGCCCATTTTAAGCTCCCCTCCTCCTTGCTCCCCTTGTGGGGCAAGTGTCGTGGCTACTTTGTGAATTAAATTAGGGAATTGAGACAAATTAAAAGTAGCTTGGCAAAACAGCTGTTTCTAGCCTACAACAGCTCCTTGGTGCTATTTGCAGGTAGGGTGGTAGCAGGTGCCAGCCCTCCTGGGCTGCAGGACCACAAGCTGGCCAGGACTGCTCCATCAGCACTGCAGGTTGTGGGGGCTCTGAAAGTCTGGAGCAGGTTTCCTTTTGGTGTGTAGAGGTGCACTTGCTTGGTATGTACGGGGATTTTCGTGGCAATTTCCAGTGGGTTTTGATGCCAGTTTTTTCACCTGTAATCAGTGAGACGGCTCACTTGTACTTGCACTTATGAGTTAAAGATATTTTATGCTTCTGTTTTAAAATTGGGCGGAATAAGAAGACCTTAGCTCTTAGCAGGGTGTCTTTAAGGACAGATTTTGTGAGGGTGAAGTGAACACAGCTATGAGGACTAGGATTTTATTTCAGCCTCCTGTGGTGTCTTCTAGGACTAGATGCTGTTTGGGCTTGTGCAAAGTTTGGTTTGTTCTGTTAAGAAATCTGGCTTCAATAATACCTAGTTTTAAAAAGGCTTAAATTTGAAATTCGTGGTATTGGATGTGGCAAGGGAAGCTGAGCAGCCCCGGAGATCAGCTGAATAGGACTCTGTGCATGGTTCAGGAAAGGATCTCTGCAGGTAATGCAAGCGACGGAGTGAATTGTGTAGGGGGGCTTCTCTTGATTACTAGAGGCGCTTGGAGAAAGCATAGTGAAAGAACTCAGCTGACTGTATTTGGTAGCTAACCTCAAAGGGGTATTTATGGGTAGATTTAACTATTTGTAAAGGGTACGGCTGTTAAGAAATATAGGCTCTGTCTGCTGAAGCATCAGCTGGGAAATGTGAATCTCTGGGCAGCTGTGGAACAGATTGCAGCAAATCTGGATTAAAATAATGTATCATAACTGCAGTTTTTGGAGTCTAGCAAAAAGAAGAGAATTGAAGCTTGGGAATTGTCAGATATAAAACATAAGATTATTTGTCATAGCCGTGAGGTGATGGAAACATTTCAGGTGAATAAAATGCAGAGTTCTTCCTGAAAACAAAATTATACATACAGGGATAAAGTGCCGGAAGAGAAAGTAAGGGAATACTTTCTCCCAACCTAACACATGGTTTCTAAGGTCTATGAAGAGATTTTCAGAAACATGCTGTATGGCTGTTCACTATTTTATGTATAAATTTTGATTTAATTTTTACCATACAGAATTTTCTAGTGTAAAGAAAAACAAATGCAATTTATGACCCGTATCTTTACTGGTTGCTGACCTGAAGGGCAAAGTCCAGTCTGCACAGGAAGGAAGTGGGGGGAGAGCCCCCATTCACCACTTCCTTGGTGAGCGCAAGCAGGAGCATGATGAATGTTTGTCTGAGTGTTAAATGATCCTTTCTTTTCTGTGATCCTTTGAATTTTTCACTCTGTTTCCCCTTTGTTTGAAAGGACTTGTTACGGTTGTCAACTGTGTTACACCATCTCACTCCCTGTCTGCAGCCTGTCCTGTGCAGCGAGCAATCAAAAAAAAAAAAAGCTTTTATATTTAATAATACTTCATTGTGAATGTACAGGAGTATGAGGCATGGATTAAATCTTATCTGTGATGTTTGCTATGGTGATAAGGTAGTTAATTTCTGCAATGTAAATTTTATTTTAATTTTTAGTCTGTTTTCTAATCTAAAAAAGTAATTTTTCACTGCTACATCTACTGACCCCAATAAGAAATATTAGCCTACTGATACTACCCTGAAATGCAGGTTCTCAACAGGCTTAGCAATGCATGAACTCGTTCTGACAGTTAAGCTAATAGAGTATTACCAGAAATACATTTTTGCACCCTTTCTAGAGTTTATCAAGAGCAGAAGACAAAATTTGGAATACATTTTATGTGTACTCAGGGCTGTGTTTCTGGTTGTGGTATGGCTTGGGCAGATTGCGTGTAATTCTGCCTGATGGCAGGGCGGGTTGTCTCAGGAGAAATCCTGGCACGCACTGAGGAGGAGATGTGCATCGCTCTGAGAGGTGCAGTGAAGCAGGTTGTTTGCTGGGCTGAATTTATGCGGAGGAACTGAGAATGATCCTGCTTTCTTTCCTCAGCCCAAGTCCTGATTTCACCTTGTTCCCTTAGGCGGGAGGGAGCAATCCTGACCCAGAATTGTGGTTGCACTTGCGGATGTTTTAAATGGGAGACATGCCAGTTACGGTTCTTTCCTCCATGCGTTCTGCAAGGTGGGATGGTGATGTAGGCCACCTTTCCCCCCACTGGTGCTTGGCGCTGTTCCGGGGAGCAGCTTTTTGTGTTGCCCTTCGGCAATTAGGTTATCAGCACTTCTAGCTTTAAGTTCTGCTGTTTTGGCATGCATATGCTGATATCTTGCTTTTATTTCAGGGATTTTAGTGACTTCACAAAGAGTCATAGCAGTGAACAGTATGTTAGGTTGCCGCAGGGTTACTTCCTTTCTGCAGCACTGAATCCAAGTTGAATTTGTGCTTTCCACAACAGTGTGTATCCATCAGGTCTTAATTTTTACTATTTTAACAGTGTGGTGTTGTACAGATTTTTAAACCTGGAATACTCTGGATTTCCATCCATGCAATGAATTTGAGATATTGGAGGGTAGCTGTGATCTATGTGTTAGTCCTGCCTGGATGATGTGAGCACAAGCCCAGGTATAACACAGAGTCTGGTAGGAGGCTCCCATGGGCTGGTGGAGCCACAGTGAACAGAAAACTGCTTCAGCTGTTCCTGACTGAGATGGCTCTTATCTGAACACGGGTGTTTGTTGATGGTACTCCTCCTCCTGTCATGTACCAGACTTTCTGCCCAGTCCCAGCTGGTTCTGGAGGATTTCCTGAACTGGTGATGAGCCATTTACTTGGGAGAATCATCAGCTGCATATTGTGGAACTTTAAATACGCATTGCTTCTAATATCTGTGTGCTCTGATTTAAAACAACTGCAATGTTAGATATACTAATGTAACAAACTAGTCCCATTCATTATTTTTTTTTTAGCTTAATCTAGATTACTTTCATTACTTTTTAGAAATAGCAATAATAATATGAAAGGGTTTTTTTTAAACACTGGCTGTAATACTTGAAGTAGGGACAGACACAGATAGTATTCAAGCCAATTTCTGTTTTCCTAGACTTCAAAAAACTTTGAGTGTCCTAGTTTGCAAATATTATGCTTCTACACTTAGGATTAAGTTATCATGGTTTGACAGTCAGCAATTGAAGTATTCTTTCATACTGTTTCTGAATCACATATTACTCATTTTCCATGTAACACATTAGTGACATATTTGGTATTTATTACTTCTATGAATAAGAGCCAAAGCCATCTGGCATTGCTCACATGAGTAATGCTGTTAAATCAGTTTTATAAGTAGAACCAACAGATTTTTGTTGTGTTTTTTTTTCTTTTTTCAATAATTTTATTGTGTTCCTATTGTTTAATTCTCTTAGGGTTTTGTCCTTGAAATAAAATTATAAAGCAAAAAATAACTTTTTTTTTCTTCCTCCCCCTCTCCCACCCCCCAGTTTCCAGCTTGGTGTCTGAAAATCAAACTGGAGCCTACAGGTTTCAGATACCAATACGAATTACAGCAGGGGAAAAAAAAAAAAAATAGCCAGAGTCTAGCAGCTAGTTTTACTGGGGTGTTAACAAGGAAGAAGAGAATTTGTTGCATATTTTGTCATTTATAAAGATTCTTCACTGTTGTCAGTCAAGTGGCTGTATGTTACACAGAAGACCCAGTAAGAGCAAATCATAGCAGTAAGGTGTTTCCTTGTTTCTACTCACCTCAAGGGATTTCTGATCCTCTGCTTTTCTTCCCACGCTGAAAGCGTGCATTTCCATGAGTATCATAACTGTCATAAAACTGCAGCTCTGCTGTACAACACTACATTTATTACTTAACAGTAGCTGTGGCTGTAAATCAGTTTTAGTGCTGATTTTGTCAAGAGTACAGGATGTTCTTGGAAATGCTTATTCTCAGATTTTCACTGCAGTCCAGCTCTCTACCAAAGTGGCTTGTTTTCCATGTTCTATCACTAGTCATATGTGTTTTTCCTTTGCAGGTTCATATCTCACTAAATTTTGTCCTTCTGGGAAATAGTGTTAACAAATTGCACACTTCTTGACCAGAATGTACTTTGTAGTCTCAGATTAAATCTTGATGTTTGTATTTACTTTGTCCTTCTCTAGAATGTACCAAGGTGTGGATATGAGGGACAGAGGTTTGTTTTGTTTTGGTTGGGTTGTTTTTGTTTGTTTGGTTTTGGTTTTTTACAAAAAACAAAGTAGAGAGAGGCTGGAAGGGGGTCTAGAACAGAGGTTGAAAGGTCTTAAATTAAAAAGAGAACTGAACTGCGAGAGAGAAGAGTAATGAAAGAAAAGGTAAAGTGGAGGAGGTTCTTAGTGTTTACCGAAAGTGATTTCTGTCCCCTTAGCTCTCCCCCTGCAGGTCCGTTCTCTAGACTTTAGTAGCACTCGAGCCCATCTGCCTCTCTCTTCTCTCACATATTTCTACCTGGGTTTCATTTCCTTGATTTGTGAAGAAGGAAGTAGGCTTGACTGTACTGTATCTTTACACTCGGTTTAAAAATAGGGACCTCAGGTGAAAACTGTCATGCACTGTGTGTGTTTCATTGCTATAGCAAACTTACTACTACTACCAAAAAAGGTGTCTTTACTGCTAAATTTTATCTCCTGTATCAGTGACCTATTTAATTATTTTGATCAGTGCTATATTTGCTCTTTAACAAGCATTCAGTGAGTACTATCATCTCAGTTTTTCCAAAATTCAGAGAGCTTGAGGATACTATGCAGTGATGCTCTTCACTGCTAGATGGAAAATACTGGCATTTGTCTTACAAATATGGTTGTAGAACAGAACTTCATTTAGACAATGTTTGAGGAATTGCTGAGCTGTTCTGCTGGATAATCAATTTTTTGGTTGACTGGCGGCGTGGCCCCTATCAGCTCTCACAAAGTGCTTTTGATTCCTCTCAGAAATCTAAAATATATTAGGAGGAAAAATAACTGTGTATTTCTAGAGAGAATAGGTTTCATCCAGTTTGTTCATTTCAGATTTGCATTTAAATAAGGAAAGG